>SSNS01000134.1:1506620-1623820 GCA_006937985.1 Aphyosemion australe
GGGGTGCGCGCGCATCGTCTTGTCGGGGGATGGGGAGGGGGGGCTACGTGTGGCATTATGCATTAAGACTGAACACTCATTAAAAAATGTTTTTTACCTGCTTGAGTAGTTATATGCTTTGTGTGGGTTAGGCTACAGAGACTGGAAATAAATCAATCTCATGCTTTTTTATAAAAAAACGAACCAGATGGCTGGAGTGAACGCTGGAGTTGTTGCCTTTTTGAGTGGGCCACCGTAGCTGCAATACTTACTTGAAACTGCATGGCGCTAAAGAGTCGCAGTTTTTACCATGATTTCTATGAATATCACTGATAGGGCCTTTAAGATCTGCATCTCACTGGACTGTTTTTGTTGGTGACAAGCTAAAGACACAAAAGTGGAATCACACTGAACTGGTAATTAAACCCCTTCTGAGATACAGGGTAATGGTTAAAGGTGCAATATGTAAGAATGAAGTAAGGATGACATCCTGTGGTCACATTTGGGTACTGCAGCCCATTTTTCTAAACAAAAAGTTACTTTCTCACTGCCAATCCGTGAGTTTCACGACTGTTGCCAGTTATGGATGAGCGCCAGGAGATTCTAGATGACGAGCAATGATGAGTGATACACAGTAAGTTGATAAGTAGATAAATACATTGTAATATCTGGTGTTAACACTCTGGGTGTTTTCCAGAAGGGAGCACTTACTACACTTATTACGATAATATGCCTCCAACATTAGATGAAGTATGGTTGTTAGCTGTCTTGCTGTTAGCTTGCTGTTATAGTTCTGAACGTCTCATTAAAGGAAGAAAAACACCACGATTGACTCATTATTCACTTCACACACATTTCACTGTAATATCAAGTTGTTGGTCATTGAAAAGGTAGCTTGAGATATTTTTAGAGCCGACTATTTGCTTCTAATTAACTGTTAGCATGGTTAGCTCAAAGTTAGCCTCTAGCCTTCTTTACCCGATGTTAGAGTAAAACAAAAAAATGCTGTGGCTTCTTAGGGGTACAAGAAATAACTTCTGGGTCGTTCCTGTTAACTGGCTTTGGTTCTTTAAACAACTCTGGGGCGGAGTGCACCAGCTGGGCGTAACTTAAGCCAGACTTAACCCTTACGTCTGACTTAGCTAAGTCAGACGTAAGGACTGGAGATTAGACCGAGTGCACCAACACAAACTAGGACCAGTCGTAGCTGCGCCTGGGCATATCGTGCGCGTTCACAAGAATACAAGCATTGCTGTGCTCGTTGCCTAGCAACGTATCGGCCCAAGCAAAGCTGAAAGCGGGAGGCAACTTTCTATTACATTTAATGACACAAAAATGAAAAAACAAAACAAAAAAACGCTGTTTGGAAGATGATCACTGCTGCATCAATAACGAGTGACGGCTGAGTGTGTACAGTTGAGGAGAAAAAATAAATAAAAATCTCCTGTCAAGCGCAAAAAAACACCAGTCTGCTCTTAAAAATCCCCAGACTGGCAGGATCCTCTTCCAAAAGCTTCGCCATACAGCTCTGTGGTTATAGATATTTTTGAAGTGGATTCACCTGCTTTTATTGACCATTATGGCGTTGTTCAGCGCCCGGCGTGCTACTCGATGAGATTCGGGAGGATGAGCGGTGCGCTGAGCTCACATCCTCAGCACGAGAACGCTGCATCCAGGAAAATGATCAGAATGGCTCATATGGATTATTATTATTATTATAGACTGTACACAATTCTCTAATAATATAGTGCTTAAACACAGGAATAAACAAATTCATCGGCTGCGCTGCAGCCCCAGCGAGTCTCCTTTGTGCGTTCCGTCTGCTGCTTATTTACACGCTCATAAAACAACTCTAGGCCTAGATCTTCCCACTTACGCCTGCTCCACACCAGGCGTAAAAGTTACACCTGGGCGCAGCGGCTGAAGGGCTTACGCCTGAGTGGTGCACTCGTCTTAACAACGAGTTGGGCGTAACTTTGAAATCTACGTCGGACTTAAGGTTACGCCCGGGCTTACGCCCAGCTGGTGAACTCCACCCCTGGAGCAAATGTCTGCCGGTGCTGAACTACAAATGCCGGTGCTGCAGCGTTAGCTTGGTGCAGACTCAGCAACCTTGCAGGTTCATAGATCGTAAACAGAAACTACGTCCCTCTTTTGATAACCCCCAGCTGGCTGAGAATGAAATCTGTTTTAATGTAACCTTCCTTCCAACATGATTGCAACATTAGACTGTTTAGTGAGTATTTCACTGTAGAATTCTTACGTATTGCTCCTTTAAGGCCCATTTATGCTTGCTTCACATATGTAGAAAAGTCAAATTCATGTCAAATCTCCACCCAGCTCTTCTCTAGAAGTTCTCCGCCCGTTTACCCAGGCGAGGAGATGTTATAGATGTCTAGGTTTACATACACATTCATTGTTTTTAATTTTGCTTGTTGCAGATGTGCTACACTGCCCCCCCCCCTAAAATTTCAATGGGATCTTGTCCGTTTGCTGCATTTAGGTATGCAGCTGCAAGCTCTCTAGTGACGGACCAGAATACACCTATAGAGCTCCGGACGTCACGTGACTCTCAGAGCGTAGGCGCCATTTTGGCAGGCAACAATGAACAGGACCGGTTTACTCTGTCGGAGTTTACTTCACACTTTAAAACTGAAGAAATCGCCTTATATAGTCAGAAATTAAATAGATTAAACATCTCCGACCCTTACCATGCCCCTGGGATACTTTTTAAAACGCCAGAAGCTGTCGGAGCGGACCTCTTACCGGATTTGAGATACCCTGACATTTATAATTTCCTTATTAATGTTCCCTCGTCCTACTCCGGAGCATCGCTAAGAGCATATAAATGCCTGGAGGGATACAAATGGACTCAATCAGGGTTTGTTGTCGGAATCCAGATTCTTCCTGCTAAGGACAGCGCTGTTGTCACCGGGAGGGTAAGTGGAGATTTTTGTATTAGCAACAGCTGTTATGTCTGTGTGCAACGTAGTGTGTGTTCATAAACCTCAGAAAAATAACTACAGTATTTTCTTAAAGCATATTTAAAAATTAAATACAGCTTAGCCGGTTCCTCGCTGTGATTATAAGACACGTAAACGGCAGCACGCAGAAATCACGAGGCAAAGTTTTACGTGATCTTTACTTGTTGCTATGAGCAACAAGACAGAAAAAGCCACGCCAAAATAAGTTTAGGAAGCCCACTAAACATCGTAATAAAAGCATTTAAAATAAAATACCACATACAGTTGAGGAAATGCTGGTTTAAGTACCTGATATGAAGTGGTCGCTGCATAAGCGAAAACCTTTACACCCAGGATCCCACAGCTTCATTTTAGCCTGGTCGCTGGCGCGTTTCATTGCGATTATCCAACGTTTGCGGCGTTCCGGATCTTGGGGAATCCTGTAGAAGGCTCTTCCCTTATCTCGTCCGTGTCTGTTATGGCATCCTGGGGCACAACAGGTATCTACCATATTTCCCGTTTGATTGAGTTTTCTGACGATAACAATAGCGTAGCTGCGGGCACCATTCGATTTGAACTGTTGCATGCCGGGAGAAGTGACGTCAACTCCCGGAGCTCTATGACTGCAGAGAAGGGACAGAAGGCTTCACCGGTATGCATCTGCGCATTTAGCATAGAGCATTAAATGAGCCCTTTGGGTTGGGGGCGTATGTCACAGTTACACAACCGCTGTGTTTTTTTATAATTTAGTTACAAAATACTTTACTTACATCATAATTTGTCACATAGATCCTCATTTTATTCACTATTTGCTCACTAACTCTACAAAAGTCTCACAGCTTTTAACTCACAGAAACTACATTTAAAAAGGGTTCAAGACTCCAATACACATGATGACCCACACTACTTTCAGAGGAATTTTGTTGCTTTTTCTAACATGATCAAAATTCCAGCAACAAAAGAGTCATGCCATGTGACTCACTCAAAGAAATGGAGAACCTTTCTGTGCTTTGTGGAAGCTCCGTTTGTTTCCAACAGTCAGCTACTATCTTAATATCAACAGATTAAGTTTAAAGTTGTTTACAAAATTAGGACAATAAATATTTCTAATCACTCCACAAATAAAAAACTAGACTTTTAGTTCAAAAGAAAAAGGGTTCCTGTATGTAAACGCCAGTGGAATCTTGTTAGGCCATCTGTCTCAAAAACCACCACGAGCAACAAAGCAGGAGTTCATTGACTTTCAGTTACGTGTAAAACTTCTCACTGTTGGTAACAAACAGCCAAGAAACACGGAAAACCTCTGCCTACTCGCAACAAAGCAAAAGGAGGGGAACGCTTTTAAGTTTAAGATTTGGATTGGGATTAGGAGAGGAGCGTACAAGAGCTCATGAGTCTTAACGAGGATTGGATTTTTAAGATATTCAGGCCTTGCATGGCAGAAGTGATGAGTTGCACTTTAACCGTCTGACAGGTTTAGGGTGAACCATGACCAAAAAATAAATAAATCAAGGCCATCGGCACCAACGTGTACAAATCTTAGTTCACTCTTACAAAAACTGTTTCTCCCATTTCATTAAGAAATGTACAGCCAAATAAAAACAGCAATAATAATAATCATCATAAAGAGGCATGGGGATGTCTGTCAAAGTCTCATCAGAAAGTGTTTACGTGAACTTGGCGTTGTAGCTCAGCGCTGTACGCTGGGCTATGAACAGTCATTACTGTAATGCTTTAGGTTTAGACTGTCGACTTGCTGGAGTTTGCTTTTTGGAGACACAGGAAGCTGCTGAGGGTGGGAAGAGACATCAAACAGGAAGTGAAAGCAGCTAACCTGTAGCTTTAACATAAGCCTGTACAGATGCAAGGACACGGTGCATTTGGGACAGATCATACAGTTTCACCACAAACCAACACAAGACTGTCGATAGTAAAATCATACTGGAAAACTACACCAGAAGGTCAGACAGCTGAAAATATTTAAATGTTTGCGCAATTTTATTACCCTTCTAAAGTGTTTTAAATTTTAAATACAGGACACAATTTTTAATTAAGAAGCTGAAATACTGATAACTACTAAAAGTTTAAGTGGAAAGTAAAGTGATAATCTATTCAACCAACCCCACATTTCCTCTGGTTTTACCCTCAGTTTGGGGACTGAAACGCAGAATTTTAGAGTCATGCTGCAGTCTACGCTTGTTCTGAAAGGAGGGGGTTTAAAGCAGTTCTGGAATGAAATCCAAGAACTAGAGGGGTCATCTGAACCCACATTTTAGGCTTTTTTTATTTGTAGTTAAAAAGCTACTGGTGCACAAATAAAATTCTACCAACGTTTTATGTGAGGTTTAAAACATGAGAGGTACCGTAGTAAAAGAATAAAACTTAGGTCTAAGGGCACCAGGAAGAACAGCAGCTCACAGAGTTCATCATCACTGGTGCAGAGTTACGTTTATAAAGAACAGGCTTAAATATGAAGGCACAGGTTTAACAAGCAGAAAGGGAGGTGTGGGGCTACGCTACATGGCTCAGTGATCTGTTATTAGGAGTTAGTCCAGTCTGTTAATCTTTATTTATTTAAAGAGGAAATGAGAATATATTTATAGTGCTTAGGGGAATGACCAGACGTGACTGTGGCCTACACTTGCTCTGCCCCGGGCTCATTTTCTCTCAGAAAAGGGCCTTCTTTCAGATTTATATCTGGTAGACGCCATAATTAAAGTTTAGAATTAAAATTAAAGAAGAAAAAATATTTAAAACCTACTTTAAAATGTACCGAAGTGGGTTTAAAAAAAGACCATATATGCAACACTAGAAACTTCCCCTTTTTATCCATGCATGGTGGAAAATGACACCGTGAAACAGACTGACTGCAGTATTCAAATGTTTTAAAATGGCCACACAGTACATTCACACAGTAACATTTTACATACAACCTCATAGACCAGTGCTGTCATGCCTCAACTCAATCACTAAATCATGTTCAGAATGAAAACGTTAATAATTAAACACAAAAATAGCAAGAAAAAAGCTTTCATTTCCTGATAAACACACACACACACACACACACACACACACACACACACACACACACACACAGTATTTTACTGTACATAAAAAACAATCATTTCAAACAGCAGGACAAACGCCACTTCAGAGCAGTCATGTGATTAAAAACAGCTGACCAGTCAGATCTTACGTCTGCTTCACTTGATGTGACTCAAAGTTATAAATTCCTGGGAGACCTGCACAGATCAAACATTCGCAGCTCTCAACAGCTTTTGCGTCCTCCACAGAACCGTGTTACCAGGTAATAACCAGGTCTGTGGAGAAATACCTTGTTGCACCACAGCTAGGTTATAAATATCAGCAGCAGGATGCCTTTTCCTTTACACCAAAGTGAGCCTAAAATCTCATTACAAGGTAAAACCACCTAGGACATAAAAAACCCAATGCTAAAGAAAATGTAAAGTTTATTTTCCTGTTTTAAAATAGTCTCATGCTAATGAGCTGGCTGCTGCTGGAGGGAAGTAACTGAAACTACATTAAAAAGCTAAACGTGTGTATGTTGCAGTAGTCTGTGCTTACGTGTTAATGTGCCAACAAACTATTTTATTACTGATTTAATACAGTTTCATCTAATTTGTTGCTTATTCAGCTAAATAATTAATTAATTTAAGTGATCAAGTGTAACGCAGCATATGAGTTTTAGCAACTAATGCTAGTGTTCCACATGTAGATGTTGGTTCTGTACATTTATATCAAGGTACAGGTGTTAAGAGAATATAACTTTAGTTTAGACACATATGGGGCTGGGGTGTAAAAATGCAGCAAATTATTAATGAACATTTAACTAATGTTTAGTTTCTAATGTATTTGTGTCACGGGTCATTAATCTGAATAGAGCTTTCTACAGTAGCTACAACTAGATCGTGACGCAACGTTGCAAAGCACTCTGGGACGCAGGGTCATACAAGGAAGCGGGTAGTTATAATGGATTCCTATGGGTCTGAGTTGCTCCGATCTTACTAAAGTTGTTTTTTCGTCTCCTAAAGATTTTCAAACAGCAAGGAACTAAGCGCTGCTGCTGGGGGAGGTGCTAATCGGACTCTAGATACGCAGGTCGGATGTCGGAGAGGACTTTTTATCCCTTTTCCAAAGCCGGGTAATGTCCGCGACCACGAACCACATGAAACAGCTGGAAAGCTACACGGGCTAAGCTAAAGACAGAAGAAGCAAAGCGGTGGTAGTTTTTATGAGGACGAGCAGATTTTAACTGTGTGGAGCAGATCAAGAAAAGCACGTATATTTGTTCCTTACATCGTACCGGAGGGCCAAGTCCTACATCCGAGAATGACCAGCCGCCGGTCCTAGCGACGCTCTCAGTTGTGGAGTTATCCAGGAGGAGCAGCAGCAGAGGAGAATTAACCAGGAGGCAGTAGTGTTAACGGAGAGTGGAGGCAGCGTTGTTAACGGAGCGGTCCAGCTGAACGTCTGGGCCAAACAGCATGTCCACCCAAACGTCCATGAAAAAGGCTTTTGACCAGAGGTGAGTGGAATATAAAAAGTAGGGACACAAATGATAACCTGAAAGTTAAAAAACTACCTTGAGAAAATGTTACTTGAGCACTGTGAGTAATGAACTTATTTTTATATTACTCAAGAAGGAGCTGTGATGGGAATAATGGCGTTTAAAACAACAGCGCTGCTAGCGGGGGTTAGTTTTTACTTTCACCGTGACATTTGAGCTAGCGCTTCAGTTCTGACGATCGATAATTAGCAGGGTCACCATCAAGAAAAGCCCTCTGGTATGTTTTTCTCCATCAAAACAACTTCCTCCATTTTATGCCTTCATATCGATGTCAAAGCGCTCTGAAACTGTATATTTTCTATTGTCAAATGCGGCTTCTAGGCATGACCCTACCCAGAAGCCTTTGCGTGGTGACGTCAACTGTAGAATACCCTATTGCTTTGAAATTGTCTATTGATGCTGAGGCTCAAGGTGACATTAACAGGTGGACCGAATGGACCACACCTGGCTGGAGCCCACAACAGGAGGCTGGACCACAGGTATCTGTGTAAAGAGCAAGTCACCCCCTACCAGACTCTTACTCAACCCACAATTCCTGTTTGTAGCCTGGCGGTCCAAGAGGGCGGCACTGCCACGGTGACTAACATTACTTTCACCTTTTAAAGTTAATTACTGACATAAGCAGACTTTTGCACCATATTCTGACCCCTACTTCACATGGGTATCAGCGGCGCGGAACGTCGGTGCTTCAAATAGAATCCATTATAGTCATTGGGTTGATTCGATCTAGCCGCATTGCGGAAATTTTCAGGTGCATCCCAGAAGCAGCACGCCACACTGCTAAAGACAGGATTGGGTTCGATTTTTACCGTTCTATTTTTACTTTCTGTAACAGCTTCTTCCTACCCAGGGTCACAGGGAGCTGCTGTTTATCTCAGCAGTCACCGAGCAAGAGGCGGGAACACCCTGGACAGGTCTCCAGTCTACCATAGGGACACTCAGAAAAGATTATGTTAGACGTTTAGCCTGTTTCAGCTATAAAAGCAGAACAGTAGTCCAAGCTGATCTACTGAGACGTGGACAACTGAGTGTGTAAAGAACCAGGAAGTCATCTGGATAAACTAGATCATACACACAACATACAAGTAACAAATGTGCTGCTATGCAAAATCAGGCATTAGCAGCTTCGGTCTATGAAAAGTTCAGATTTGTCCAAAATGTTGCAAATTCCTAACCTGGTGTTTTAAAAAGATGCATTTGTAAGCAGTTTAGTCTGAAACAGAAAACACGTGAGACAAAGGTAACTCGTTGGAAACAGAAAATATCTTAAAAATCACTGAGTTGAATATAATCCAATCCCTAATCTAGTGCACTAGATGAACTGAAAGATCTCCCTGAGCTGCTGACATTCAACAGCAATGCTGAGTGCATTAATCCAGATTATGCTTGTAAATTGATGAGACGTGGAAAACTTTGATTCTACTGAATCTTGATGTGGAGCTAATCTGGTGACGTGTGTGGGTGGGGGGAAAAATCTGCACGATGCGAACATTAAGCTATGAGAAAGAGCTCAACAAAAGAAACCTGGTGATAGTTTACGTGATCAAGATAAGAGCTTCATTCAACAACACAACCACAAACACAGACAGGTGGGTTTACAGATGCTACCTACACACTGAGACTTAACACTCTCTTATGGGAGGGAGCCCTTTTCCAGGAAGTTTAGCTGTTTGGTATTAGAAACAGCAAATAGCAGCACTGATGCACACAAAGAACCCACAGTCAACCGTCCACCAAAGAAAACGTTTCTATGTGTAGTAACATGCTAAATCCTTCCGTATAAACATGCAATCAGACAAAATCATCATCAGAAACGACCTGTTTCTGCTGATTTTAACTGTAAATATCCGGGTATAGCTACTAAGGATCTGACTTCAGAAGTCTTGATAAGTATTACGTAAACGCCGAGTTGGATAATGAAGAAAACAGAGTGACCGCAGTAATGTGAGACTTATTTCTTTGAAGTAATCAGTTCAGCTGAAAATGCATAAAGGTGGACCAGCGATCATCATGTAATTAAGAGCTGTGACCTCACAGACGCACGCAGCAAAAACAATGACGATTCAGATTCTTGTGCCAAAACGGTTCGGCTCAACAAGACAAAAGGAAGAAAACTAGACTCCTCTAACCTCTGTCACCGGGTGGCTTTGCTTAGGACTGATCCAGACTACAGAAGGAAGAAGTTGGACTGATCTTGTTTAAACTCTGAAGAAAGTAAGACTGTGTCTTAAAACTAGAATGAGCTGCAGCACCACATTGAACTACAGACACCATAGAGCTCCTGATCCGACTACCTGACAAACCCAACACTGTGGCTCTGCCGGCTTCAGAGAATGGCTCAGTTGTATGTAAATTAATGTTTTGTCCATGTTGACAAGTGATTCTGTGTAAAAGTTATGAATAACGGCTGGGCTGTTTTACATACTGTAGCGGTATTCTAGGCTTCATTTGGAGAAACGCAGTCCACCCTTCAGACGTGCCATTATTATTTTTATCTCGTCAATAGAGTCCAACAGTGTCCATATCCAGAGCTGTTGTCTCCACAGGTCATAATGTTTAGAAAACAATAATATTTGCATCGTGTGTTTATTTCTGCCAGGTGAATTTTTTTTATTTAAAAACAGCCATTTAACACACACACACCGGGTCAAACAGGCAGCAGCCCCAGTGCCGTAAAGGCCAGTGAAGAGGCAGAGGCGCGTACCAGAAGTGATGCGTTTTCACTTGTGAACAAACAGAATTCTGTGTAAAGGACAGTGGAGTGTGAAACGGACAGCAGTGTCAACATTTGTGCCCATTCCGTTTTCCAGCCCCTAACTGTGGTGATGACTCACGCCTACGTGAAACGTGCATCGGTGCTCAAATCGATTATTTCACTTCCTTGTCTCATAAAAGAAAATGACATTGAAAATGATTTCTGTTGCAGTTTCAAGAACTTCTATTAAAATTACATCATCGCTTTAAAGGATTTCAAACACCTATAGAAACCCTGAATCACAATAAAGGAAAAATGTAATCTAGTCAAAATTTTTTTTTAAAATGCTTCAACCTAATCTGTAAATCTTAACAAATCTACGTACACGAGGAAAAATGATCGCCTAAACACAACTGAGAGCTCAACACTTTGATCCCTTTTTAATTCCAGATCCCATCTCTGTGCAGAATCCTGCAGCAGACCTTTAAATAAATTGACACTCGTTTAAAATATTATGTCATACATTTAAAGGGATTCTAGGCAGTTTTGGCTTGCTTTTAGCACCCCCTAGTGTCCGTTAGAGAAACCAAAAGTGAAACTTATCTCCTCGCTGTGCGTTCGTCTTTTTAACACCTTAATCTAACTGCTGAAATGTCTCCTCAGCCTTCATTAGTGTCTACAGGAGCGGTTCATCACTAAATCAAACACATCAGCTGTGTTCATGATCTAAAACATGCAGGAAACGTGCTGGAAGCAGACTGCAGCACCAGGCATGTCAGCTCCACTTTACTAAGTCCAACAGGGACCTGAGCCACTCTGAAGTTGCAAGTGTGGTATTCTGGCCACAGAGGGCAGTGGGGGTCTGAGTGACAATTCATTAACTCTGTAAAGGGTCATTTTAGCACAAACTGGCTCAAGAACATGATTTAAAAATGCCTTTAAAATGTGTTTCTTACGAAGTTGTGCTTCACCTATAAACTCAACGGTTCTGAAACAGCAACACTAAATTTAATGTCAATTTCCCCCAAAACAAACAAAAATTCATCATAGCCAAGAAAAAAAAGCATTTCTTATATAAAGTCTTTAGAAGAAACAAAATCTGTTTTTTTTGTATAACGGCTGAAACCGGAGGACGAGTACTGTACTTTCTCCTCTCATATGCAAATATGGCAGGACTCGTATTTAGCTCGGTCTTCCCTAAGCCGACTTTCCTCTCTCTCTTCTCTGCTGTCAGGCCCCCCGCTGGGATAAGAAGTCTTTTCAAGACTGCTGAAATCTCTTTTTAGGGGTAAAACAACAGTCATCCCCTGATGGAGCAGCAAACTCACCCACAACAGCTGGAGTTACAGTTATTTTAAATCTTAATATCATTTTATATACACGTTCTGCTGAATTTACATGTCTTGCCATGCACTTGCAGATTAATGCAAAGCTATTATTGCCTGTAAAAGCAGTTTAGTGTTAAGACTCCAGAAGAATACGAGCTTATACTAAAAATACCCAAAGCTGATTTACATTTGTCTTTTATAAGAAGCCATTTCCTCTGAAACCCGTCAGCAGATAACATGCAGACTATAGGAAGCTCTCTTTAGAGAAAACGCCGAGCCTACAAACCAAACGGCAGATCATAAAAAGAGTAAAAAATACACCACGGATAATCTGCACCCAGCTCTTCATCCTGCTGATTCTAACCGGGAAGGGGGGAGATTTCCATGAGCAGAACCTTGTTCTCAGGGTTTCAATGCGGCAACAAAAAAAGCTTCAGAAAAGGAAAATTATGCTTGATGATCTGTGCAACCCAAGGGTATCAGACACAGCTCTTTAAATAGTTCATAATGCAAAACCTGGCGTGGGTTCCTTTGTTAGTCATGGCTGCAGCTCCTGTGGAACACTGACACGGTATGCTTGTACTTCTGACATGTTTATATTTAAAAGAGAAACAGCAGCAGACGTGTCTGGGTGATGGGTTTTAGGGAACCATCCACGATCACCAGCATTTACATCTAAAGGCTCGTTTCTGACACCTCCAACACGCCTGAGTTGTATTTAAAGGCTCATAAAGCAGCTTCTGTCGCTTACCTTCAGGACTTCTCCACGCTTGAAACTAAGCTCATCATCAGCGGTGGCTTTAAAATCGTATTTGGCGATGGCCTCCATGGTCCTTGTGGTGAGCTGGAGAACAACTTGGCTGTAGTTTTGGTTCTCAGATGGAATTTTTAAAAGAATGAAAAAGTCCAATCCAGCTTTTTGTGGTCAAATGCTTTTCTCCAAGTCTCTCCTCCCGGCAGTGACTTCAGGACTTGGAGCTCACATAAAGGTCACAGTACAGTACCTGCAGAGAAAAACACAATCATGATGCTGTTTATATAGGCAGTTTAATAATAAACTTTGACAATCTAATGCTGTTTGCTTATAGAAAAATTAATAAATCACGTTTTCTGATTATTTAAAGCCTAAACCATCTTGACTTCACATTTTAAGGAGAATGCAAACACATTTTCACCAATAGGTGATATTCAGACATTAGTTTAAAACAAACAGACAATTACAACTGTTTTTCTACCTGGTCAATCAGTCACATGAACAGACATGGACAGGCAGCATTGCTATGAAAGCTGCTGCAGGAGCCCAGATGTCCCAGTAGGACATAAATGTGAGCATTGAAGCTGAGAAATAAAACCATTTAGAAAATATGCTGCATGACAGAGCATGTGGGGTCACAAGTGACAAAAATAGAGGGTATTTCTTTTACATGCATCATATGCTGCCAGTGTGTTTTGCCGTCATTCTGGCACATTTACTTTTGCTGACATTTTAAAGCTCTGCCCCTTGTTAGCTCAGCTCTCAGGAGAGGTGGAAGTGCAGGCTACTGAGAAGGAAAGACAAACAAAGAGTGTGTCTGCAAAATGAAAAGGGATGAAAAGGCAATCACACACAAAAGTGATGGCTTCTGAGGCCAAAGATGAAACTGTAATACAACTCTGGTTAATTGCAAAGTCCTAAGAAAAACAGAAATTAGAACTAACATGTCCTTTAAACAGCATTTTTATGTCAACATACACACTAAACGCTTTTACAGCAATTTATTTTAATATTTATATTTACAAGAAAATTGTTCAGGTTTGTTTGTTTATAAATGCTGCTTTATCAAGTTGTACTTTTAACACTTTGGAACAAAAAAAAAATCTATTTATAACAGTTATTATTAATGGAGAACATAGAAGTTAAAGGCCTTGGACCTTTATGATCTCGTCTGCAGAAAACTGGTACAAGGGTCACGCCACAACCTGATAATAATTCCAACAAACCTTTCTGAGCAACAGTTCGAACCAAAGATAAGTCAGTTAATGCTCAAGCAAAGCTGACAGTGATGCAGCGGCTAAACCTTTAGTTGCAGGGTTAAACTGATAATGGTGCGTTATCCAATTAGGTTGTTTTCTAACAGGTGATGGGGACAGAAGTGATGAGCTCACACCAACACAGCTCTCTACCAAATAAGGCCATTAAACGTGGACAGCTAGCCCGATACTGGGACAGGACTAATGACAATGATAATAATAAACAAGCGTGTGGCAATTCTGCAAGAGACTTAATTAGATACATGAAAATACATGAAATAAGTTAGTGATGGTAGCTAGTTTACTACTTAGTAATAACGAAATTTCACGGGACACTACTAACTATTATGAAAAGGTATTTTGGGCACACAACGAGTTATTGTGTCTGAGAAACTCAACCCATGACTGATAAAAGGCTGCTGAAGACAAAGGATCACACAAGCACATTAGTGGTGTCATTAAACATGAAGTAATGAAAATGGATGATGGGACGGAGGTGCGACAGAAAACCAGCTGCAAGTACCCCAAATATGTCGCGATCGCACTGTTTCCCAGCTATAAACACAAAAACCAAATCCACACTTCGTATTAGTGGCGATGGAGCCAGCAGAACCCGTCTAAAACTGCTCCCTTTTTAAAGGGATCGGGTCGGTTCCAGAGAGTAGACTGCGCCCACTGTTCTAGAGCGTTAGCACCCCGGCTAACGGTCGGTCAACAATAACTGCGATGCAGTATGATTATCAAACTTATCCCCGTTCAAAGCTCTAGTCAAAAGGACTACACTGGTTAGAACAAAAGCAGCGTGATGTTTAAGAGAGGATTGTAAATGATTAATGATAAGTAAAGCCCGCTAGAAAGCCTCATGATGGGAAACGGGAAAAAGGAAGAAAACACCTTTTTTCTTAGCGCAAGCTGTTGTTGCTAGCTTACAGGCTGCTATCATTACTGAACTTGACTCGTCGAGAAAACACTTTATTGTACAACACATGTATGCAAAACGGAAACCGTAAAGGCATCTTACCACTTGCGACGACCTGTTTGGAGGAATCCACCGTAGGAAACAAAACGTTACCGTGTTATTTAGCTCTCCCCGCTCCCCCTAAGAGACAACCAACAGTGTGTGTAGTGTCGCTCACAGCCCGTCCTATGAGCCTGAAGCTAGCTGGTAGCAGAGCGTTTATTTCCGCTTCCTTCCGCCGAGCTGGTGCTGTTGTGGCTCGAGCTCCTCCCAACCACAGCTCATGTCAAACCTCTCTGTTACCGTTTCATCTACAGCCAGGACATTTTTATGCAGACTGGAAAAAGGTTGATATATAATTATAAGCACTTTATCTGGTGACCTGAATCAGTTCAGACCGAAACTCATGGTGTTAAAAGTGAAATGTGTCCAAAATCTATAAATAAGAAAATACTCTGCCAGCTTAAAAAAACTTTCTGTAAGGTATTAGGCAAACAGATGATTATATGCCAGTCTACAACCAACCGAATATTTGACTATTTATCACATCTGCTTTCAATTTTTGTTCTACGGGAGAAAAAAATAAGATGCTTTTAAAATACTGCCCCCTAGTGGGGCGATAGCATCATGACAGCAGCACTGGATTGTGGTAGAAAGTGTGAAATGAATCTTTTTATAAAAGTTAGGGACAAACTTTTTATTTGTAATAGCACCATAGTAAATTTAAATAGACATTTATGTCTTTATTATTCCTCATTTAATTTTTTTAATTTGTTTTTACATGGTTCATTCATCATCTGTAGGGCGAAAAATGAAACAAGAGGCAGAGATGATGAGTAAATAAAATCACATAAGGGGAAAAATTGAGGTGCAATATCAAATAGAGAAGAAAATAAATATCCATATAATAAAAATAGACAATAATTTAAAAAATAAGTTTGATGAAATTAAGACAATCATTTAAAAACTAGAAAATATAAGAAAAAATAAAGCGGGAGACAAAAAGGGAAGACATTTCTATTAAATATAAAAGCAATCAAATAAAAAGAAGGAACTAAATAAATGAAAATGCGATTGAAAATGAAAGGATAAAAGAAACAAAATCATGATAATGACCCATATAAATGAATGCAGGTGAAAATAAACAGAGTTGCACTCTTAGCCCACATTTACACATACGTTTGTGATGATTCTGTGCACATAAATATTGTTTCTCATCGAGCAGAAATGTTTTTGCTTTACTCATGAGTTTCTAACGTCCACTCAGGCCAGCAAGCAATGGAAAATAAACATGCAATAATGGGTGATAAACCAATAAAAAAAATGTGTCGATGTTAATTAACATGTTATCACAGTTATAACGCCTTAACATTTTTACCCCTAAAAATATGTATAGTACAAAGAGTAGGACATTTGTTTTTATTATTATTTTAAGAATGTTACTTAGTAATGCATTTTTGAAAAGTCTGGCTAGACACATTTACGACGAGGTATTGCACGCCTTTAGAAAGAGTAACACAGCTAAACTTGTGACAAAGTTGTGACTAGCCATACATTTTCTCCTGACTGATTTGAGTTACATGATAGTTTAGATTATTGCTTTTTGCTACGGTGAAAAAGAAACATTCATGTAGACAATATTTGCATTTTATCACCTTTACACTGTATAAGGGGTCTCAGATTCACTCCCGCTCTGGCTGTTGGCATTATGGGTTCAGGAAGGAACACCGCCCCATTTACAGTGGTCGAAGGGTCTGCTGCAGCAGGTGACTCCTCATCTCTGCTAACATCAACGCTCATCGGGCCACTCATGACCACCGCCAACCACACATTTCAAACGCTTTGGGCCAAGAGTTAAAATAATCTGTGACATTTCAACACATGTTCACCATGACTAATTGTTATCTAGTCATAGCCGTACCAGAAAGATAATGATAGAACTGAACCAATGTCACTTTTGTTATCGTGATGTGACTGAAGAACGCGTTTGCTGCGTCCCTGCATGCATACACTAAGTAAATGACATTTTTAACACGTCATCAATTTTCTAAGTAATTATATTTTCAAAGGTGCGACTGACCAGGTGTCAATAACAACTCATCCAATCAACACCTGCATGACAATAAGTACTGAACACAAAAAGAAAGAAAAGTGCAGACAAAATTGAAAGTTATGACACTAGCTGGAATTTATCAGTTATTAGAAATCAGTTATCAGTATCAGATGCTTCAGTCCCAACTGATGCTGAGTAAAAAGATCACCAAGGTATCACACTATAAACATTTGTGATGGTTAAGACTGAGGAGCTCTAACCCATCATCTAGCAGTGGAATGAACATCATTATCCAGGTGCTCACCTTGCATGACTCCATTGCTGAAGAAAAACCATGTTGAAGGATGTTCAAAGTTTGCTGGACAACATTTAGACAAGCTAAGGAAATACTGGGGAATGTAGCCTGGTCTGACAGTCTGGTCTGGTGTGGCCACCATTTGCCTCATGCTGTCCAACACATCTCTGTCGCATAGAGTTGATCAGGTTGTTGATTGCGGCCTGTGGAATGTTGCTCCACTCCTCTTCAATAGCTGTGAAGTTGCTGAATATTGGCAGGACCTGGAACACGCTGTTGTATATGCCGATCCAGAGCATCCCAAACATGCTCAATGGGTGACATGTTTGCAGTGGCGGACTTAGCAGTTTGGGGGCCCAAGGCAAACAAAAGCATGGGGCCCTCAGCAGCTCTTGTCCTGAACCTTTTTCAATCTTTACTTAAGAAAAAGCACTAGCAGAAGCAGCAACTTCTTGCTTTTCATGTGCAGCATTAACATTAACATGGCTTTCAGCAATTGTTTCTCTTCGAGCACTGCAAAGGAATCCATAGAATTTGGCAGTGTCCTGCTCCTTTTACCCTTTGGATAGCTTCACTTAATTTTGCACAATTCTTTTTTTTACTTTTATTTACTATTATTTACGTTAAACGACGAACTTGCTCATCAGTCAGTCACTTCCATTGCTATGGTTTGTAACGGTCCATTGCAGCTGGATGACAGGGGTCACTGAAAAACTTTCACACAAATCAATCTGATGCCATTTCAATGTAATTTTTCTTTTACAAAGACAAGGTAAATTTATTTTGGAGGAAAAAAAATATCTGGTGGCCATCTTTGTTAAGTGTCACGGGGCCCTTGAAGTGTTCAGGGCCCAAGGCAATCGCCTACCATTGCCTAATAAGTTTGCCTCTGGCCAGGTAAGAACTGGGATGTTTTCAGCTTCCAGGACTTGTGTACAGATCCTTGTAATATGGGGCCGTGCGTTATCATGCTGCAACATGAAGAGATGGTCATGGATGAATTCAACAACAATTGACCTCAGGATGTCGTTACGTTATTTCTGTGTTCCCCTTTTTTTTTTCTTACATTTGTTTTTAAATTTTTTACCTGATATCATTTTATCTGTTGTTTGATTTTAAATTTGTGCTACGTAATTCTTTTTATTTGCCTTTGGTTTTAATATTTTTACAAGGCTCTGTTGGATTTTAAATTTCATCTTTATTCCTTTTTATTACTATTATTGTTGTGCAGCACTTTGGGGAAATGATGTTGCCATTTAAATGTGCTATAGAAATAAAGTTTGACTTGACTTGACGCAGTTTGTGACACTTTGTGCAAAAAATTCTTTGGTTATGCAAACCAATTGTTGCTGCAGCTGTCCGATCCTGGAGGTGAGCATGCTGGATGTGGAGGTTCTGAGCTGGTGTGGTTACATGCGCTCTGGTTGTGAGGCCGGTTGAATGTGCTGCCAAATTCTCTGAAACACTTTTGGAGACGGTTGATGGTAGAGAAATGAACATTAATTCCACGGGCAGCAGCTCTGGTAGACATTCCTGCAGTCAGCATGCCAATTGCACGCTCCCTCAAAAGTTGCGACGTCTGTGGGATTCTGCTGTGTGATCAACCTGCATATTTCAGAGTGGCCTTTTATTGTGGCCAGTCTGAGGCACACCTGTGCAAAATTCATGCTGTCTAATCAGCACCTTGATGTGCCACACCTGTGAGGTGGGATGGATTATGTCGGCAAAGGACTAGTGCTCACTAACACAGATTTCGACAGATTTGTGAACAGTATTAGAGAGTAATGAGTCTTTTGTCTGTGCTGAGGTTGTGAGGTTACCTAGATCAGTGTTTCCCAACCTTTTTTCAATTGTAAACTCCCCGAGCCATTTTCTCATTCCACCAGTACCCCCTTAGTCAAATGTGTTGATTCTTTAAAAGTAGACCGTACACCTGATTTTATTTTATTAAAACTCCCAAACATGAACATTCTCAATTCTCAAGGATTTTATTTTTGTCTCACACACACGCACGCACGCACGCACGCACGCACGCACGCACGCACGCACGCACGCACGCACAATGTCAAATTCCTAATCGTTATGTGCTCTTGTGGGAGCACATAACGATTAAGAATTTGACAAAATACGTTTATAAATATACCTGTAGAAATAATGTGAACTATCATACTCTGTGAACTGATGTCTCTGGAAAAAAAAAAACGCAACGACTTTATTTTGAAATATACCAGAAACATGTCTCACCTCCTGTCTGGCTCAATCTGCATGGAAAAATAGACGGAAACTTTCTGGAGCTTTGCATCCAGATCTGGACCACACCACAGCCGGTGTAAACGCTTTGACTGCACTCGATTTTTGATTTATGCAGAAACCTCAAGGAGTGTGAACAAGGCTTCACACCCTTTTCTTCAACAGCAGAGCGTCGTGCAGCTGCACAGCCCTGCTCTAGTCTTACCTGTAGTTTTTGTTTATGCCTTTTTAATTAAGCAAATTTCATTAATAAAAGTTAGGTTCATTATTATTTTTGGATTATGTATAACACATGCCAGGATGATTCTTTTTAACCAGGGCAATGCTGTTGAATGATTGACACCCATCATATGTGAAATTAAATATTTCCATGTACTTCCTGTAATATGGTCATGTACCACTAGGGGTACGCGTACCCCCAGTTGGGGATCACTGACCTAGATTACATTTTTAAAGATTAAATTTATAAAATCCCAACAGCACACCCAATTGTATAATCCAAACTCTGCATAAAGTTTGTAATTAATCACTTTTAATGTAGGTAGGAGTTGGTGGTCTTTGGCATGTCTTGGACACGGGCAAGGGGGTCCTCAAGAAAGGATGCTGGGAAACCATTGGTCTAAAAAACACTACTGCATATCTTCCGTCACTTCATTCACACTGTAAGGCATGTGTGAAGGAGAATCTATACCTTTTCCACAAATCTGGGAGTTCTTTTGTCTAATTTTCACAGAGACAAACCCTTGACTGAATCCTGGACAAACAAAACAAACAGAACTGGATAATTTACCAAGGCTGCCACAAACCAGTCAATATAAACAAGATATTTGTGAGAAAACCTGTGTTTAATTTTACAATCTAAAACTTGCAGTACATTATGCAAACATTAGACAATCCAATCCATTAACTTGTGTATGATGTCCAATTAAAACCCACTTCTCTAAATGTCACATTTTGACATTACACTGGTGTGAAACATAGTTTTAATCTGGTACTTAAGTTACATAATTACACATTGATAAAAATGTAGACTATTAAAAAAGTTACTAAAATATAATCTGACCCAATTTCTCAATGTCACAAACATCCTTCATAAAATATGACTTCCATTTTTGTAGTGTTGTTAAAGAGAAATAAAACAACAAATATAAGGACACACCGTGAAGGCAAACAAACTGAGTTTACAAGAAGTGTGTTAAATATTTACATTAATCCCAGAATTGAAAATAAAATAAAAACATGTTTATTTTTCCCTTCAAGAGTCATTTGACTTTCATTTCTGGTTGAAAAAGCAATAATGGTGAAAGTACTAAAATGTGACTGGTGGTTGTGAATTAAATACACATCACAGATGTGGCAGAAAGATTGACTAACTGTGGTTGCTACCTTCCTGCATATTATGCAAATTTTATGAATTACCGTTACTTCTATAACTGCAGAGATAAAAAAATGCACATAGTGTTTCCTGCTTTTCAATCGTTAATGTAAAAAAAAAAAAATACAACAAAAAGAAACTTTTGCTTTTGTGTCCAGTCCTGATAATAGCAGTATTTTTTTATCAGTATGAAGTAAAATTTTACTGCTGTAAAAATAACCCACATTTACACACACACACACACACACACACACACACACACACACACACACACACACACACACACACACACACACACACACACACACACACACACAAAAGCAGCAGGGTTTGGAACATTAAAACTCTCCTTCATTGCTCTGCAGGCAACCCACTGGCTATCTTCCATACATGTACATAATTATCGAGATTACGCTGGAAGCCACCACAATGATTTGTATGTTTGTGTGCGTGTGTGTGTGTGTGTGTACTTGTTTCCATGTAAAACGGGGTCCAAGCCCTGGGCGGACACCACCATAACGGGGACTTGTATAAAGGCAGGGGCACAGAGAGGTCCTCATAATAACAAAGTGATTTTGTGTTACAGGGTTACGGGAAACACAAAGATTGATTGCAGAGAATAATCACAGCTTCTTTTCACAACGCCGTGTCAGAAATCATTAGAAATTTTTATTTTGAAGCATGAATTTTCACTTGTGAACATAGAAATATCTCTCCATATATATTATCTGCAGTGCTTTTAAACATTCTCCAACATTGTAACAAATACTAAAACGTTACTTGGATTAAAAACCTTTTCCCATTTTGGTACTCATTGATTAAAATGATCATAGTCATTCGGGGCATCTACAAAATATTTTTTAAGAAAGTGCATTTATAATAATAATAATAATGATAATAATAATAATAATAAACTAATTAAAACATCAAAGATAAATAAAGATTCTTTAAGCAGTAAATGTATAGTCCAGTGTTAGTACTTTTTGCAGTGCTTAGAAAATTGTGCCATCTATGTGTAAAATGTATGTTTTTGCCATTTTCATTACAGTCAACATCTCAGGGCAACTTTCTGCCTTCCAGACAGATGTTAGCTTTATGGAAGACTGAACTTAGAGCATGCAAATTTAACAAAACTTCCTTCACTTTGTAAAAGTTGGTTATAAATTCAAACACATACCAAAAAGCAACAGTAGACAACATTGTGAAAACAACGTGTTGGATAAACAAATGGCATTGCAGCAGTCTTTTCCCTCTGCTTTTTAAACTCTGCATAGATTTAGTTTAAGACACCCACAGGTAAGAACGAACAACAGTGAAATGAAAGAAAGAGTAGATCATCTTTGCTCTAAGTGAGGTGGGGGAGGGGCTTCTCTGGGAGTGCAGTTGAGAGGTGTACAGGAGTCATTCTGGGCTGTCACATAGGCACTAAAACACAGACAAAACAACACAAAGTTATAAGTGCTATGGTAAACTGACAATGAGAATATTACAACTGTATTCACAAAACAATTACAAAGTTTAAAAAACATTTGATGGAATAAAACAACAAGTTTACCGTTTAAAACAGATTACTGAGTCAATTACAGTGGAAAAGAACGGATGAAGAGTTCCAGGACTCTTTAAATTGTGGTTCTTTGTTTAATTAATCAGGTTTAACCCTTTAAGCGACAAAGTCGCAAAATTGTGACAAGCATTATTGCTGAGTTTAACAAGTCACTGCTGCAAATATGAAGTTACTGCTTTACTCCAGAAGATAATGGAGATGTGTAACTTCAATCTGAGCAACACTTATGGGTGTGTTTCTATTGAAAATTTCAGAGTTTATAGAGTTTGAAACCTGATGCCCGTCTAAATTAAAATGTGGGAAAAGGTCATGGCCATGGAATTTAGAAACGGTAAACTCAGAAAGAGGCTTGAAGGTCGTCTTGTGCCTACCCAAGGAGGTGGTGCTGTATCGCGTTCGCTGTAGAGTGGAGTAACCAGCCTTGTCTGACAACAGGACACGGTGTGATGGAGGAACCACAACTTCCCCGTTTCTCTGTAGAGAGGCACATCGTCGAAATGTTAAGTCTAACTTAGTGTCGATGTTGCTGGAGCTGTGAGCCCGCCTGATGTCAGCAGGGTCTTGATTCACAGTTCTTCCATTCATTAGCTGTGTTTTGCAGTTATGGATGTCATGGCTGGGGATAGTGCTGCCTCTCTTGTCTTCTTTTGGCACTGCAGTTAGTGTCCCATTGGAGAGGGACATTTTCACTAAATTACAGCTAGCTAGTTTGTCCACATGTCCGTGGGCATTCATTCTCCTCTCCTGCTGTTTGATTGGTGACCTAGGGATGTCTTTCTTTACAAAAGCAGGCTTGAGAAATGACAGGTTGTCCTGGCTCTGGGCCTCTTCTCCCCACTGCTCTTTCCTTTCCTCAAACTGAACGTTCAAACGTAACAAGTCCTTTTGGACCCTGGGGGTCCCAGTTACAGAGACTTTGGTTCGTTTTAATGTAGAATCTCTGCTTGGTGGAGCACTATGACTTATGTGACCACCTAGAATGGCCCCTCTCTGCAGCTGGAGGTCCAGGGCTCTGACCTGATCAGTTCTCAGTCTCTTAGACAAACCCTGCCTCAGAGAGTCATCCTCTCTGGATTTGAGATGACAGCTATTACCAGATCCGTTGCTGAAATTTCTCTCCAGACAGGACCTTCTCTGTCCCTCTGGTATTTTGGGAGAGTAGGAAGTGTCAGAGCCAAGCCTATCTGTGCAGCTGAGACTGCTACCACTTGGTGAGCTGCAGTCCTGTCCTACTTCAAGGCCTCTTCCATGGGCGGTCCTCAGCGGTGGAGTGGCCACCAGGTTTATGATAGGGTCTTTGGTGCATCGCGGTCTTCGTCCAGACTCCAGGTACTCCACCAGCTCTCCCGACTGGGTTTGGACTGAGTGCTTGATCCGGTCTTTGGACCCAAAGGACCAACGCAGTGGAAGAACTTTGCTTAGAGTGTCCTTGGGTTTAGCTGGAGACCTCATGCTGAAACTCCTCACCTGGATTCCTCGTACCAACTGGTTGGGTCCAAACCCATCTGTAAAAGACATAATCTGTTAGATGGGCTATACTGACCAAAGTTTTACACATAACCTATTAAAATGAGAATTTAATTAAATAAGTGGATAATTCCACAAAAAACATTAAATGTCATCAAAGTTAGCATATTGTTCAGAACAAAATGCTTCAGACTGTAATAAATTACCTTAATAAAATAATCTCAAAAACTCTTACATTATAAGAAAAGGACAAAGCCACATGTATAATCCTTTATCCCCCAATAACATATTACTTTAGATTTGCTTGGGGTAACACTCATAACCTTTTCCCACATTTTAATTTACAGGAAGATCTCTAAATGAGCTAATCTTGTATCCCTGAAATTTTAGGTTAAACCTCCACAAAACCCACTTTGCTACTCTCCTTCAGTCGACTGCAATAAAATAAGACTCTGGAAGGAAAAAGTGTGAAAAGTGAAACGTTTTCAGATGATTAGCATTGGTTTTCGTACATTTCCCCCCAGAACTACTGATGTCATTTTTTGGTATACCATCCTTTAATTTTTTTGAACAAAATATTTTTTATTAACTTTTCAGAACGGAACATTGTCAACAGAACAGGACAAACAAATGCCACCCCCAACCACCCCGCTACACTGGATCAAACTCAAAAAGACAAGCACAAAACCGGTTTCTACAAAATAAATAAAAAGAAACAATTACAAAAAAATGATCAGAATCTATCAAAGCTATCAAAAAATAACATAGATGATGACCATATAACATAAAATTTCCCCACCAAGCCCCTCAGTCTGTGCCTAATTTGTTCCAGATGAATATGCACCATAACTTCACTGACCCTGTCGTTTTTCCATCTGGACGGTACAAGTCTTTTAGCCAATAAACAGCAAAAGGCAATCATGTCCATCTGGCATGTGTCCAAAGAAGCCTCTACCGCGAACACTCCAAACAAAATGGTCAAAGGGTCTGGGGGCACAGTGGAGAGTTAATCAAAAATAGACCACCAATAACTGTAGTTTTGGGCAGGACCAGAACTTATGAAGAAGTGTGGCAGGTGATCGCTTTCAACGTTCACAAGTTGGGTCCAACTTTGGCTTAATTTTTGATAGTCTGTCTTTGGACCAGTGCAAACAGTGCACCACTTTGAACTGAATAATACTCTCACACAGATAGAGGATTTACGAATGTTCTGTAGAACCCTGTGCCAGACCTCCTTGGACAATCCAACACCTAGGTCTATCTCCCATTTCTGTTTCCAGACTGGTCTGACGGTGTGAGCTGTGTCAGCTGCAAAGTTTACTCAGAACTTTCTTAGTGGATGTCCGACAGTCCAAGATCTCATCAAAATGAGTCAGAGACGAGCACAGGGGAAAACATTCAGTGTTGGATTTGAAAGTGTCTCAGCTGTAAGTAGCTAAAGAACTGTGAGTTGTGGATATGACAATGGGACTGGCTGAGTACAAAGATATTCAATGAGGTCCAACAAACACTTCTGCAGTTAAAATTGGTCCTCAATGCTGACAAGACTAAACTAATGTTGTTCTCAAACTCTAACAAAAGACCTCTAAGTATGCCCCCAGTGACCACTCTGGAGGGAAATATCATAGAGGTGGTCCACACATACAAATACCTTGGTGTCTGGCTCGACGATTCCCTCTCCTTCAAGCCCCATATAGATAATCTTGTGAAGAAACTCAAACTCAGACTGGGTTTCTTTTTTCGAAATAAACTGTTTTTCTTTTGAGGCAAAAAACGACTAGTTACTGCAACATTTCTGTCCTTTTGTATATGAATGCCTCAGCACAGTGTCTTGGTAAGATTGATGTGGTTTATCATGCCTCGCTGAGGTTTATTACTAACTGTAGACCACTGACCCATCATTGTGAATTGTATTCTCGAGTGGGATGGCCTTCTTTGTCCACCAGGAGGTTGGCACATTGGTACACTTTCATTTACAAGGCCATGCTTGGATTACTACCCAACTACATCTGTAACTTAATCTCACGGAGAAGTGTAACTTCTCACAGTCTGCGTGCAAACGATCAGTTATTGCTCTATGTTCCATTTGCTCGCACTGAACTGGGCAAAAGGGCTTTCGTTCACTCTGCTCCTTCTGCATGGAACAGGCTGCAGGAAAACTGGAAACTAACCGAGCTCATCTCCTTGAATACATTTAAAACCAGACTGAGAGCCCTTGAGACAGATTCCCTGTGTTGTAACTGCCTTCTGTAATTCTGTACATAACATGTCTGTGTAACTGATAAATTTTTGTAACTGTAACTTTTGCTGCCTCTTGGCCAGGACTCCCTTGAAAATGAGGTTTTTAATCTCAATGGGACCTTCCTGGTTAAATAAAGAATAAATAAATAACTAAAATCGAACACAGAAAGGGCAGTCGAGAGCAGAGTATACCTATAGGAGAGCTAGAAACAAACAAAGCTCTCTCCACAGCCACCCAACTTGGCGCATCAACCTCTCCCCTCAGTCAGAACAACAATGCATTAATATTAGAAGCCCAGTAATAATACATACAATTAGGGAATGCCCCCCAACTCACGGGGTGATTGCAACACCTTTTAACTGGCTCTCAGCCATCTGTTGTGCCACACAAAACCTGAAAGCAAATCATCCAATTTCGAAAAAAAAGAAGATTTAGAAAGAAAAAGTGGGAGACATTAGAACAGATAAGGGAATTTAGGTAAGACGATCATTTTAACAGTGTTTACCCCCCCCCCCCCCAAGGACAGGGGCAAAGATTCCCATCGTGAAATATCTCGCTTAAGACTAGCTAATAAAGGATTATATTTAATCCCAAAAAATCCTTAAACTTACATGTAATCCAAATACCTAAATATTTAAACTAAAACTAATTTTAAATGGAATCGAGACATTGAGCTGTCCCTCCAAAAGAGTTACAGACACCATTTCACTTTTCTGAACGTTAACCTAAACAGTTCAAGGATACAGAAAAGAGGGTCTGAAATATATAAAAGCATATCATCAGCATAAAGAGAAACTTTGTGTAGATCCCAGACTTTGTGTTTACTTCCTGGGCTGCAGCGCAAGTACTCTTGCTGTTTTTTGTATTTGTCGACGTTCTATTGAGCCGACAAGGGACCACAACGCATGTCGGATCAAAAACGAAGCATTAGGCATCAAGTATCATTTGGTAAATGGTCTGTATTTGTATGGCACCTTCTAGGGTTCTACAACTCTCCAAGGTGCTTCACAACACAATCAGTCGTTCACCCATACACACACACATTCACACGCTGGTGATGATGAGCCACAATGTGGCCACAGCTGCCCTGAGGTGCACTGAAGGAAGAGAGGCTGCCGAACACTGGCGCCACCAGCCCCTCCGACCACCACCAGCAGGCAATGTGGTCTAAGTGTCTTGTCCAAGGACACGACTGCGACAGACAGAGGGACTCGATCCCACAACCTTCCAGTTATGAGCCGGGCCCTTAACTCCTCTGCCACTGCTGTCCCTATCATACACACTTTGGGCAAAAAAAACAACTTTTAAAAAAACACCCGGGCGGGAGCTTCAAACATGTGTCTTAAATGCCCGCCACCATCTTGGAACCCCCTGCCATCCTTTGATTGAAACTTTATCTCTTAAATTTCCAGGTAACATATTACCTGGAAATGATTTAAATTACTACTGTAGCCACTAGTTGGACAGTCTGGTTTAACCTAAAGTTTAACTATTTCAAATACCAGGTTATTAGAAAAAAAAGCTCTAAAACATGCTTTAAATGTCATAGTTTGTTGTTTCATCACTTCCATATCTTGTACTAAACTTGGCAGCCTTAGCTGGCAGATGACCACAGGTCTCTTTATGTTTACAATATAAACTTATAATGTAAAAGTACAAAAACAACAAACAGTTTGTTGTTTACCATTGCATCTACATAAACTATGGTGAGTATTTTACATTCTTACTTGTTTCTTCTCTTTTGCTGGGTTCATCTCCAAAGACAGATAACTCTGGAGACTCCGGGGCCTGCATGTTCTGATAAGCTGCAGGATTCTGATCACCTGATACCACGCTGCCCCTATCACTTCCCCCCGTCAGTCGGACCAGCCAGTGGTCAGAGATTGATGAACTGGTTGAGCCTACAAAAACATTAAATAATTTTTTTTTGCACAAAGTCAAACAAGCCAAGTGGAGCCTAAAATGTATATATATAAAATTTGTAAAATGGCACATTTATGACAGGCAAAACTAGAAATGAAAGACAAACAAACCAGTGACTGAGGAGCTTGCAGACCAAGGTGGGATGGTGCTCCTTTTCTGGTAAAAAAGAATGTAGGCTCCACGCGTGCACACCTCTGCCTCAGGAACTGGCTCAGCAGTGCTGTCATCATAACTGTACCACTGACCATCAACAGAGTTACGACAAAAGGCTACAAATAGAAAAACAACAGGAAGAATCAAGCCTCAACTTGGTACCAGTTTGGTAAAACTTTGTTTAGATCCCAAAGTTTTCCTACTATTACCACCACATAACACAACAAAGTGGCAAACTAAACCACATGTATTTTTGTATTGGTAGCAGAATGACCAATGGCTGTATAAATAATACACGAACCCGCCGCCCTGGCACCTGTAAGTTTCTAAAGAGCTGAACTGAACTGAAGCCCAGTGGGCGGTTCCCACCGCGTCTCGTCACTCTAGGCAAATACAAAAATGGAGCTGAGAGCGGGGCTGTGAGGGTGGGGAACATGATTGACGCCCAACAAACTCTGAGCCGATGTAGCTACAAGCTAACTGAGCTAACCTAATCTAATGGAGGGTGGCAGGTGCTTCCTATCAGCTTCCTCATGACCTCAAATGTGCCCCAACTTTAGTAACTTTTAAATCAAGATTGAAAACTTACATGTATTCATCAGCCTTTGAATGAATGGTTCTTATGCTGCACCTTCTGCACTGTAACTGCTCAGCCTTTAACTTTGCCTTTTTATTTTATTTCTTACATCAAACTCTATTTGTGTATTTTTATCTGCTGTTTAATGTTGGCACATTGATTTTAATGTTCTTGCTGATCTTGCACCTGGAAAGCACATTGAATTGCTTCTGTGTATGAAATGTGCTATATAAATAAAGCTGCCTTGCCTCATCTTTCTGGATTCCAGCCCCTAGTGGAGGAGGGGTTAATTGCAATTTTTGTCACTTCCATGTTGGCTTCATTTTTGGCAGGCGGAGATTCCCCCCCAAGCATGACTTAATCATACCTGTGTAATGTCCACCGTGCATTCCTCCATGGTGGTTGCAGACAGCATACAGGTCATACAAAAAGTCTGGAAGAGCCAAGTCTGGTCTTCTGGGCTGCTTCCAGCCCGGCTGAAGAGGGTGCTGATGAGGGCCACTGTTGCGGTTCACCATGTGAGGCGTCATGTCCAGGTCCGTCAGGGGAAAATGCACAAATGTAGTGAGCTTGTTCCTCCTCTCACCCACCTGCCTGAAGCGCTTCAGGTGGAGGATAAGGATGTCTGGCAGGGTCCACAAACTCATCTTTACCATGCCTTGTTGCAGCTGCTTACAGTGGGGACACTTCCAGGCATCATCAGGGGCGAGCTGGCGATGGCAACAGAAACAAGGATCAGAGACAGAGAGAAAAAAATGATGCTTCAAGAAAATGAGTTCTCTATTGCTTTTTTGTTTTTGTCTAAAGTAGGCTACCCTTCAAAGTCTGGTATCTGAAACTATTGTCAGATTCTTTTATGTAACAATACAATAATAATTAGATTATTAATAATAATTAGATAATTTGACAACTTTTTGATAAATATTATAAATGCATCTACTAGTATAAAATAAAATTTCCACTAGTACCTAGCCCAGGTTTTATATTCAAAGACTTCTAGTTTTTAGTTCCTAATTTTCTAAGCTTACTTTTCAGATCTTTAGGCATTTGGAAAATGTGTCGGCAGTGGCTGCTTCTCTCAAATTGGCACCAACAGGGGGCGCTCTAGCTCCTATCGGCCTGCTAGCACCGTGTCCGTGATGCAACATATACTCGTGACTATCTGCATGGCCAAGGTCATCTCAGAGGAGGATACCCATAAGAATCAGTTTACTTGTATGCCTTTGCTTAGACCTGACAAAGTCACTTCTAGATATAGAAGTTAATTATGGCGTGGTGTGGACAAAACACTGAGGGACTCAGCTAGTTATCGTAGGTAGAACCAGTGTTTGTGCTGACCATGAGCTAAATGTGCTCACAGACTGCTGTTTGAGTCCAGCTCTGTCACCTTGGTAGGTACGTTTGATGCCATGTTGAAAGTGAAACGTTACCGTTATTCAGACACTGCCATGTTTAAAAGGGACTTTCAAACGATTGCTTACATGCCAGGAGGAGAGACTTAATATGTTGCTGAAAATATTTAGCTGTTTGACTAACTAGCATCTTTCATAGATGATCAGAAGCTGCAAAGAGTTTAGATCTTTTATCTTAGTCAGTTTTTAATGATGTGATGATTATATACCTATATTTGCAGCTGGACCCCTCCCTCCCTTTCTCTCTCAAAACACTCTTTTCACACTCAAAAAGTCTCTTCTTAGATCCAAATTTGTTTTACTTTCTCTCCAATTGACCGGTGGATCGAGTAGGCCGGGTCTTTTGAAAGATGCAGACCCTGAATTTGGACACAGGCATTTGTGCTGCTGGCTAATGGCTAATTTATGCAACACAGTTACACGGCCGTGTGGGAATTCGGACACAAATGCACGCATTGTTACACCCCTAATGGTGGTTGATGATGTCTTAATAAAACAAGCGCACCCAAAGGAAGACTGAAAAGCTCATTGGTAAGCATCTGGCTTTCTATTGGCTGGGCACATTTGGCAGGATCATCTTGCTTCAGTCCAAGAGTACAGGAAAAATCCACAAAAGCAGGTTTTAATAGCAGAGAGAAACACAAGGTAGGGTAGATGATCCTTGAAAATGCCAATCAAGCTAGCTACATTTGGAAAAAGCACAATTTAAAGGTCTAATCTCCTATTTTCAGGCTCTCCCCATAAGCCACGCCTCTAGATTACAGAAGAACGCTGGACGCAATGAATACTTGTGGATCTTTGTATATTGTATTTATTTCCTTTTTAAAGGGCAGAAATGAAGATTCAACAGGTTTTCTCCTTCCTTTTACAAAAACTGCGATATTACATTCAAGAAAAAAAATTACACCTCAAAATGATTGAGGAGCCTTTTTCCTACTTATCATTTATTATGGCCGTTTTTAAATCATAGTAAAGTTTTAGTTCAGGTTAAAAGATCTTGCTCTTTTTGCTATGGTGAAATACAATAAAGAGGTTCTTCACTCATATTTTTAATACATATGCAGTGGTCTCCAGTAGAAATAAATGCCCTGTAAGTATTCTGGAGAAAAAAAGCTCCGGGGCGCTTGTTTCAGCTTGGAGGATTCAGTCAGAGGAGAAAGTAGCTTCAGATGACAGGATCTGGAGTCTTATTTCCTGGTATTTGGACATCTCTCCTCTGATTGGCTAACAGCAACACGACTCTACCACTGACTCTGTTTGCTCTGCAACGTTGATGTTTTATCTCCACAAATAACACAAGCCTGGAGGAGTTCTGCTGTGTGGTGGAGTTGCTAATGCTAACGGTTAGCTTCTACTAGCTGAGACGTTCTCTGCTGTTTCCTGAACGCTAAACCAACAACAGCCTTCCCCGTCGTGAGCCAAGATGGGTGAGTCCATGAATGTTAAGTGACAGTGTGACGTAGATCTGTCAGGATTTTCTAATCCTAGAGTTTCATCGTCTATTTTCTATCAGAAGCTAATGCAGGAGATAGGTGTAGGAGACTATTTCATGTTCAGCCTGTGTGTAAAACACAGAATGACTGATTAGAATCAGAAATAATACGTAAAAAATGGTTTCTCTGTGAAGGACCTCTTTAAATATGATAACCTGAATAATGTTAAATACAAGAGATGAAATGTCAGGGCATGTCTGTATTATTATTTTATGAAGTATGTCTACCATATAACAGATGCACTACCTGTTCCTCTTTGGTGTAGAGCTGGAAGCACTCATCTAATGTGCAGCTAAACTGCTGGACGTGCTGCTGCTGCAGATTTCTGACGCTGTCTGCATCCTTCACCACTTCCTCATGGATGTTACCGAACAGGCTGTGGACCCAGGTCAAGAAGGGTTTGTTAAAGACAATGTTTAAGTTATTTTAGCAAAATGCTAAGCAGTTACGAAGTAAACACCAACCAGTCTTTGATTCTGTGCTCCCACTCGATGATGAGCTTGACGTGAGGTGGTCCTCCTGAACCACAGAGCTTCAGAGCTCTGAAAGTACAAACAGATAGTACAATGAAAGAACAGATTTACTCCCAATACAATTGTGTTGAAGCTTTTCAACCAGAGGGTGTCAGCATTGTTGCAGTTCTGTCGTATAACCAGCTCCAACGTGCCCAGATGCATTTACAATATACAGAACCCTCATTAGAAGTGATTAAAAAAAAAATCAACTTCATTGCTGGTAGTGTTTGTTTAAGGTGAAGTGGTATCTATGTGACTGTCTGAAGTCATCCAGGCAGCTGGCATGTGCTGAGCCAAAAGCTGACATCAGCACGACAGCAATGACAACTACTGGCTGTGAAACACAGATGACGTCAGTTAGGCTGATGTCAACGTGTAACTGCAGCATACACGGTACCGTATTCAGCATCTGAGTTTAAACTGTCAGAGTACCAACTTTTACTTATCAGTCCTGCACGTGTGTGTGTGTGCGTGCGTGTGTGTGTGTGAAGCAGACAGGCTGTGGCAAACTGCTGTGTTTATGTGTCACGTGAAGCCTGAGAAGCAAAGACACAACACACAGTGTTGATTGTTTGGGTTTGGAAAAGAAGCCATATTTATTATTTTAAAAAAAAGTCGAGCATTCATCCACTCAGGTCAGAGCCACAGACTGGGCCTATTCACACCAACCAGTTGTGAAGACTGTCAGTATGGAGTGGATTTATGGAGCAGTACAGTGCTGTTTTAAAAAACAACACCTTTATTCATCACTTAAAAAATTATATGAAAATAACCCAAGGAAATTCAAAATGCAGTTTTCAAATGATGGTTTTCTCTATTAAGGGAACAAAGCCATTCAAACCAAGATGGTGCTGTGTGAAAATGTAACCTCCGTCCTTGTTGTATTCTTGAATTAACATTGATTAGTTACATTATCGTGAAATCAGATTTCAGTTCCACCAGCCACTCCGAAACTCGATCACTACCAGATCTGTAGAATTAAGAAATCATGTCAATAGAACCAGTCTGATAACATGAAACATGCTGAAAGATCTCAAAAAGCAACACATCACGCTGTGTTCTAAAGGAATTCACGAACAAAAGAACTTAGAACAACATCTGAAGCAGAGCAGAAGGTTAAGGTCAGAGGTCGTGATTCAACAAGGGGAGTTGCAAAAATTGAATCAGGACCACCACTTAAAAAAAAACCCATTAAGTCCCAGTTTTGCTAAATTTCCTCATTGTGACATCACAATAAGGGACTTTTTGAAACAGCTCATTTGAATTCCTAAAACCAAACACTTACTGAAAACGGACGGACAGCTTTTATTCACGTTTGTAGTGAGACCCACATGTTTGCACAAACGGATCCAAAAGGTGAGTTTTGCACAATACTATGGCCCCTTTAATAAGTAAAATAACAATATCTCAACTATATTTTATATTTACTCAGGTTATCTCTGATGTTGAAATTAGTTTCTAATCTGAAATACTTAAAGGCAGGAAAAACTGAATTCTGTAAGGTGGCAAATACTATTTTCACGTGTTTTCACGTATCAGGGGTCAAAGAAAATCAGTCGAGTGAAGCTGATTAGAATTTGTTGATTACACTGTAGAATCGGGATTCATGCAGAATATATTTATTCGCTTAGAGAATAACATTAAGGTTAATAAATCACAATGACACAAGAGGAAATATAAAAAATACATGAAGGCACTCCACTCAGAGTGGAGCCAGTGTTTAATATGTGATGCAACAACTGTTTAATAAAAGCAAAGAAAGCTCTGACTGATCTTTCACACAGAGACAGAGTCTGAGAGCAGATCTTATGACTTGTATTTGACAGTCATACTGAATGACAGCATCATTTAGTGGCAAAAGTGCTTTCTCAGATGGGAATGATTCCTAAACCCTACCCAACTCTACCTCTACCAGTCCTTTACCCCAACACTTGATCTATTATTGTCTCCTGTTATAAATGCAAAGATGAATATCTAGCGTTCATAAATTTTGAAATAATGTAGTTCCACCTTCTATCTTGTTGGGTAACAAACTAAAAGACACGATCAGATTCACTTTTTTCCAAAACAAGGGTCATTTTCCTGGGACTTTTTCTCACGCCAGCAAAGTTCCTTCCATCAGCTGATGTGAAAGTTAACCAAACTCTGAGAATGTAATTCAGATAAGGCCCAGTTCACACGGCAAGATATTTATGCCTGATTCTCTTATTCTGACAATCTTAAGGCCCTTAAGCCCTAAACACATACATTAATATTGTAACCCTTGCCCAATAATACAGGCAGTGCAGCAATAACGATCCAAGATGTGCTCCAGCCGCTCTGTCCCAGTCAAGACCCTGGCTGCAGAGTTCTGTAGATTGGCCCAATCCAACTACAGTGGATTACAACAGTCAAACCTGGACAGAATAAAGGTGAGTAAAGGTTTCCAAGTGAGGGCTTAATCGTGGCCAAATGGAACAGATTTAAAACATGACTGTACAACCGCGTTGATCTGTGCATCAAATTAAAGGACTGTCTGTTTTTATGCTTAAATAGGTGATCTTCTTCTCATATGAGCCTAACAGGTCAACACAATGGCCCACATCACAGATGTGTAGTGGAGAAACATTCTTAGAAGGAACAGAAGGATTGGTGCTCACATGTGCCTAAAAGCTTTCTATTCTCCAGAAAGATTTTATTAGTGCTGTCATGAGATTAATTGTTTTTAGATGACCTGTAATTAATTAATCTCTTTTTTAATCTCACCTACTAATGGCTGAGAAAAGCCCTCATTTTCATGTATTTTTATTTAAATTCATTACATTATTGTGGCAGACTAAAGGATTAATAACAAAAAAACCTGGCTTTATAAAGTCATTTATTGCTTAACAGACTTCTAAACTTTCCTTTTACATCACCAAGGCAGAATAATACTGAGCTCTTTTGTCAGTCTTGAATAATAAGAAATTAAAAATAAAACATCAGGTTAATAATGAATGCTCTAAGTTAACACATGACTTTTTTTGACCAATGCAAATGGTGATCACAGAACTTGTTACTAAAACATTTATCTAAAATTAAAACAGACCTGTAAGTTACGGTGCTGTAAGTTAGCATATTAAAACTGACAGTTTGTCACAAAATATTACGCTTTTTCACAAAATCTGACATGTGGCATGATAGTTAAATATAAATATAATTACATAAAATAAAAAAAAATTTAACAAAAAATCCAAACAGGTAGAAAAGTCCCAGTTATAGATTAAAATTGAGATTAACGCGATTAAAAAAATAGTGCACTAAATGTGGCTGTAATTAATTAATCTCAATTAATCTCCTAATTTGACACCCCTAGATTTTATATTTGATTAGAGCTAATTCCACTTGCATAACAACTTTTAACACTCAATAAAATAGAAATGAGCTTGTATGAACATTTGATCATTTTTTGCAGAAAATTCTGAACACAACCATTTCACAACAGAAGACAGCATTACAGAATAATCTAATAATCTGCTTGATAGAGGATGAACTCAGTTGCATGACTGAGTCTGATTAAACAAGATTTTTCACTATGAAATAGTGCTTTTCTGTTTATATCAGCAGAAATATCCATACAAAAAGGGATGTATAGTTTTGTCAGTATGAGTTTTCTTTACTCCCTTTGTAGTTTTGTGGAAATATTTTTTTGCCTTTATTGAAAAGAGACTGTAGGGACAGATGAAAACTGTGAAAGAAAGAATCCAATGATCCTGAGTGCTCGTCGTGACTCTTTCATTAGGATTTAAGCACTAACTGAGCAGTTTATCTAGAAATCATTATTTTGTAGATTTGATGAGTCAGAACGTCTCTCTGCTTGGCCCGTGGGTTTTAACTACAGGCCGTCCTCCAGCTCTGTCTTGGCTGTACATGTTGGTTTACCGAACGGTGAATGCTTCCGGACAGGAAAGCCTTGAGCCACTGGTAAAGGAATAGTTCCCATATTCTGAAGTGAGTTCATTCCTAAAGGTTTATGAACAATTAATATCTTACCTGCTGCAGGTAGCTCTTTGAACAACCTCAGTTTGAACTAAAAATAATTTGTTGAGCTAGTGGCTAATCTGTACAGTCAAGACAAAAGTGCTTTACTGCTGTCTTAAAACAGCTCTAATGTAAAAATAATATAACGATTTATGGAAACACCATTATCCCATTATGATGTCCTATTCTTTTTTATTTTTTGTGCTGTATAAAAAAATCGTGTCTTCTTCTTCTATTACACCTTTTATTCCTGCAGGAATATTACCAACTTCCACCCTCCATCCCCAGCACTATGACGGTCTATAAATTAGCATTCACATTAACCTCTAAGACATTTTTGACACTGGAGTTGTTTTAAAGGCAGCATTAATCCACTTTAGTCTTGGCCCTGCTCAGACCAGCCGTTACCGTGCCAATCCAGGCGGACCTTTGGTTTTTCCTTTTAAGAACATGATGTTAAGATCTCCCATCTTAATCTCAGGGATATACCGTTGTTACAAAGAGATGTATAGTGTCTGGTACTCATCCGGCTGTTTGGAGGTTTGCCCTGAGAGGTCATTTTTTTGGCTCATCTTAGTAGTTTAAAATTATTTTGACCATCTCTAACCAGATTACCCTGAGTGATTCTTATTTAACTGACTTTGACAAATTCATTTTCTATTCATGTTGGTTCAACTATCTGCAGAGGACTAATGCCTCATTAACTTGAGTTGTGTTTCCACTATCGGAACTTCAGGGTCATTTTACCAGAACTTCACGGCACAAACCTGTCTCCACTTCAGCGGTCCGGCCATTTTCCAGGACCAACTGTCAGGAACCAACGGCGTGTCTGAACAGGGGTAGGTACTCGGAAAGGCCCAGTAGAGTTGCTGAGCAGAACCTTTGGTTAACTCACGCTGATTGGCTGTAACTCAGTAGGAAATGACATCGGCAGACGTCGCCCAAAACGAACGGCATTAGTAAAAATGGAAGAGTTGCTGGTGAAGCAGAATGGAAAGAAAAGAAAATAAGCCGTGTTCACGCTGCTTTGAAATTGCCGTTACTAAACGTCCAAAACTGAAAAATGCAGCAGAAATCACCCCACAACGCCGCAATTCACACGGCTTGTTGTCTTACAGACCACCGTAAAAACAGCGCTTCTTCTTGTCATTGAACACCACTTTTTACATCACACAGCCACTCTCCCAGTGGATGCTTTTTGGCACTGATCAGTTAAGACACTTTTTTAGCGTTGCTTTCAGTTGGTGATCCACTCTTCTAACACCTGCAGGACCCCTACGGGCTCTGTTAGTCTGTTTTGCCCTTTCTCAGGTTGATTCCTATATCAGTTTAGTCTGACATGCTATTCAATGCACCAGCTGCTGTATATCGTGGTTTCTTCAGCACTTTCTGGTCTCTGAACGAGCTATGTTCCTTCTACTTATTAATTAACCGAGACAGAAAGAGACTGAACAAGCTAGCTACCAAAGCTAGCTCGGTTCTGGGCTGCCCGCCGGATTCTGTTGAGGAGACGTGTGAAAGGAGGATGCTGGGGAAGATGACCTCCATCTTAAGGAACCCCTCCCACCCACTGCACTCCACTGTGGAGATCATGAACAGCTCCTCCAGAGGTAGACTGAGACATCCCAGATGTAAAACTGAGCGCTATCGTAGATCCTTCATCCCCTCTGCTGTAAGAGTGCATAACTCCTCAGTTTAAGCTGTGCTGGTATCATCCTGGTACACAATAACACCAATGCAATATTCATGTGTTCTATACTTGTGCAATACCGGATTCACATTGTTGTCTGTGTCTCTTACAGTATGCTGCATAGTGTTGGTACCAAGTTTGTTTTTATCTTTTATTTGTGGTTTTTTAGTGAACTAAGATTACAATACTAGATTACTGCCTATGTGTATATAGATGTATCCTTGTTTTTATCTTCTTCTAATTACCCTTTGAGTGATGGTGCTGCTGTGACAAGTGAATTTCCCCACTGAGGGATCAATAAAGTCTATTCTATTCTATTCTATTCTATTCTATTCTATTCTATTCTATTCTATTCTAATGTACACATATTGTTTGTTTTAAATGTTACTTCTAAAGTTATTTTCTTTTTACCAAGGCAGCTGTCATGCTTATCTTTTATGCACATTTTTAATCTGTTCTCAGGTCTCTTTTACTGGGATATGCCTCGTTTTGTCCGAGCATCTTGCTCTTTTAATGTACAGCACTTTGGTTAGCTGCCATGCTATTGTTAAAACATGCTATAGAAATAAAATGCTATGGCTATGGTATGGTAAAGGGCAAATTTTGTATGGAGACACAACAGCTGAGAGGACTGAGCCATCGTATCTCCCGGTGAAAGTTCCCCTACCCCAGAAAACTCCTAAAGTGGAAACACGGGTCTGGTTTCTGAGTTTAAAAGAACGATGGCTGGTGATGTAAACTAAACATTTCTGGATGTTTTTGCTTTAGCAGCCCATCACAATCATCTTGCTTATACAAAGACACATCTGAAAATAGTTTCAGAGGGGTTGTTTGGAAGGATCACTGAACAATTACAATAGACAGCAATAATACACTAGGTGCTTTCACACAGAGTTGGTCACAGCATTAGCTCAGTGCTGAGTCAGCGTGTGGTCGGACTCAACAGGCTGGTGGGGTAGAGTCATCATTGTTTGTTAGAGTGATGTAGTCTATGATGTCAGCCCTCTCTTACACACACTAATCATTTCAGCCCTGTGACTACCTCCATTGCTGGCTCCGAGCTGTAGCAGACAAATTCATCCCTCTAGTATGGAACTCCAATGGAAAACCAACCAGGTTGTCATCTTTTATTTGAGACTTTGAATCCAGTCCTAGTACCTCTTCTTCCTGTTTCAGTGTCATGAACTGACAGAAGGTTTTAAGTTGATCCACTGCTGATGAACCTCACATCCAATGTTGCACCAGATTATCTTGTAGCTAGGGCTGGGCGATATGGAAACAATTATATCATGATATTATTTTTCATATCAGTCGATATCTTGATAGAAATGATATAAAACAAATCACTATCTTTGTCAACCTTTAAGATCTCTGGTAATTTTAAGTGAGAAGATATCAGAAGGTTCATTTTGATTTAAAGATTATTTTCAAATGCTGAACGTGTCAAAAATTATACAACTTTCTGGGATAAATAAGAGGTTTATTTTAAACTAAAATCTTCAAACATTAGAGGAGAACAGAAAAAATGGAGATACAATGGGGTGTTACAGCCCTTGGCTGTTTGTGTTTTTGTATTTTTTTTATGCTTTCTGGTTTCCTCCCTTCCGGTGTGTGTGAGAAGTCAAGCCACACCTGGATCCTCTCCCCCTTGATTGGCTCCACCTCAGCTGTCCCTGATGGTAATCAGGCTGGCTCTCTTACATAAGGCCAGCCTGCCTTCAGTTCAGGGGAGCAGCAGGGCAGACAGGTTCTCTGCATTGTTGTTTCCCTGGTGGCATTTTTGGTTCAGACTTGATATGATTGTCTTTGATTTAATTAACAACTTGTCTCTGTTTTGTTTAGATTTCCCTTTCAGAAAAGACTGTGGTCTTAAGGGAAAACACGTAGGAAGGTGCTGAAGCCTTTCCAACAAGGGGGTAAGGTTCAGTACCAGAGACCTTTTGGGATTTCGTGCAGGTCTCTAGAATAAAGTAGCAGTGGTTAGCAGAGACTCGGTGCAAGTTGTTTCGATTGTCGTTTTGCCACCGGTTTGGGTTATTTATTTTGTGTATGTTCAGTTCCATTTGTAAATAAATTGTTTCAATTATTTTTGCACTCGACCATGTGTCCATCATTGTTGCCCCCTAGACAGCCTGGGTCGTAACAAACATCCCGGACGAGCCCCCCCAAAAAAGTATTTGACAGCCAGCTGGTTTTCCCCGACTTTGTCGGAACGTGCACTCAACATCATTAGTGGTGCAGCTACTGGTTTTGTCCAACGTTAACTAGCCAAAGTACGTCCCTGCAACTGACCTGGTTGGTCCCTTATCCTCATTGATGTCTTTCCCTGTGTCCTCCGCTATCTCGTTCCATTCTGGGATGCTTATTTTTCTATTCTTTCCAGTGATGTCCTACCTGCAGTAAGATGCTAAAGCTACACAAACGCTAGGCGTTAGCTTATGTGGCGGCTCTATTCCAGCCACTGATTGGTCCAGCATGGAGTAACACTTAATATGATTGGCTGTTCATCTGTTCTTTACATCGAAGGTTTCCACCAACCCGTTCTCATATGTTCATCTAGAAAAAGTTGAAATAAACTGTATATCGCTATCGTTTGATCGCCCAGCTCTAGTTTTACGTACGACAAAACTGCAAACAACTGCAGCCATCATGCATGCTTTGTTTTTACAGTTTAGCCAAAACTTTCTCCTGAGACCACATCAGTAAACATTGGCTTTTGCAATACTTTTTCCCCCCAATTTTGTATCTGTAATCTTTTTTCATGGTGATTTGTTTTTATTTTTTTTTAAAAACATTTAATTTGAAAGTTAGTCATTTTTAAAAAAATTGTTCAAACCACTGTTTTTTTAGTGTATGTGGCTGTCCTCATCCCAAATAGGTGGGTGAAATTAAAAATCTACACCAAACAAAAGCTTGAGTCTCAGGATTTGTTGACCCGTTTCCCTTATTGTCTTCAAAATCTGGTCTCCAACCCTTCCCAAACTTGTCTCACATTTCTTTGGGCTCTAATGGGGACGGGCTCCAGGCCTGTGCAACAACTCCTGGACTATTTTTTAGAGGACGTTTGTAACAGAAACCTTTTTACCATGATTGCAATTTGCCAACAACAGTTGCAGTCCAGTACGAGACTGGCTTTAGTCATTTCTGTTTGGAGAATATAAATAACTAAAAGGAAAAAGAGTGGAAAGATTCCAGTAGAATAACTCTAGTTAGTCTAAGAGAGGACCGAAAGTTTTAAAATGACTGATGACTAATCTTTCAGATTTCTAACAGGGAAACTTTCTTTTTATTCAAACATGAGCAACTTTTTTATATAAGTCATCAACTTGTCAAAAAGCATCAGGGAATACAGGACGAGTTACAGCGTGAATATTTTCTTATAATAACTTTTCAGAGGTGGTGACACAATAATGAGTATTTCTCAGTGCTCAGAGGGTTCATAATTCATCAGGAAATGTAATCAACACCCACAGATTAAAAACTGATAATAAAATATGGCCCAGATTGGCTCTGGCGTTGGATAAGGAAGTCATTTGACACCCTGGGCCAGTGACGGCAGGTCTGGTTCCAGTGTGTTTGATGGGTCGTGTCTATGAGACATCAGTCTCCTATAGGGAAGACAACCCAGATGCTTTTGAATGTGATGTGACACTCACCTGTCCACAGCAGGATGGTAGAGCGGCCGTCCATCCTGAGGCGACAGGTAGCTGTAAAATGGTGATCCTCCAACAACTCGGACGTTGAAAAGCACTCTGGTGTTCTGAGAGAAGGACAAAACCACAGTTACCCTTTTATATACGAGCAGAAACGAAACATCTCAGTAGACCCCAGACAGACCAAAAGACCTCGCCGCGGAGCGCTGGTGTTCAGGGCAAAGGTTTGTGATTTATTTGTCAATTACAATTTATGTATTATTTTCTATTTCATCACAATGGACATTATCATCAAATGTAGTATTAGTATTATTTTGTCCTCAATGTTGACATTTTACTGACTGTAATTATTCTGCCCTCACTAGGCGGTGAAGCTGGGTTCTAGCTTAACAGGTCACAATAAACATCCAGGAGTCAGCAGGAACGTTTTAGATGTTTACTATAGAAAGCACTGTAAAAAGGCATGTGCTCTTTCAGGCTCAGCAAGAAAAGATGAACAAATATGTAGAAGATATGACAATTAGCTTAACAGTTATTTTCAGTTGAGAGGAACTACGGCAAGTCTGATGGTACAAAACACACAACACTAAACTTACACATCTGCCTTAAAGGGGCAGCACAGTAATTACTATGTGATTTACTCAGTAGCTTAAACGCTTACGCCTCACCAGAGTCTACCTCCAGGTGAAAGGACACCCTGGACAGGTCTCTTGGCCATTACAGGGACACACAGAGACAAACAACCAGTCACAAACTCACTCACTCACACCTATGGACACTTTAGAGCCCCCAGTTAACCCATCATGCATGGTTTTGGTCTCCGGGAGAACACCAGAGTACCTGGAGACAGTGATAGTCTGATCTTTAGTATCTGTATCTGTACTTTACTTCCCACTGTGCAAAGACCTAGTTAGGACATCCTTACAGACGTGGTCTAGACCCACTGACTCAATATAGACATCATCTGCACATCTATGTGACGTTGAAAGCTTGCAGGGTTAAGTTATTTTCTTGAGGACTACTTTTTATTTCTATTCCAGTGCATTTTCTAAAAAGTTTTAAGAGTAAAAGTACTTTAATTTGCATCGTATCCGACCCCCACCTGAAACCCCAGTCCAATGGAGATTGGCAGCACACTCCCTCATCCATGCCGGACTGCAGTTCCAAAGGCATTTGACTTTTAAAGTGCATTTGAATGTGCTTTCTTTAATACTTTTAATTAAGTCAAAACACTCTTGGATACTTCCACTTTTACTTAAGTAATTTTTTATCCCTTTATCTGTAAGTTTACTTAAAGTGACTGGTGATAGGGGGCAGTACATACCTAAATCATTGCAAGCAAGCAGTATTTTTCTGTTCGAGTAAGACCTTGCCAACGGATGGCCATTAGGGTCAAAAATCCCTGGGAGCACAATTTTTGAATGAGTACTTCGTCAGATCATTCAACCTCCAGCAAAATGACATCAGACTCCCTTTCATCACTGGCAACGAGTGAAGAGGTAAATGTGTAAAATGTTGACGAAGCCGCCAATATTTTTCAACAACTGGGCATCATTTAATTCATTTTCAACAACATTTCAATGGATTTTTCCAGAGATTAACAGTAAAAAACACACAAAAACTACACATTGTCACTTTAAATAAAAGTATCAAGTACTTCTTCCACCACTGCCTGAAGAAAACTGTAGCGTTAGGGCTATGGCTACACAAACTCCTGCAAACCCACACACGCACAAGGAGAACATGCTAACTCCATGCAGAAAGGCTGCAGCCAGGACTTGAACCTGCAACCTTCTCACTGCAAGGCGGCAGTGCTACCAAGTAGAAAACTATATTGTGGGAACCGAGTTTGAGTTCATATATGTTTAAGTCTATAAATAAGTTACTCTGTGTGTTTTGGTAAAAGGTGTTTTGTCATTTTTGTTAACAAGTCATAAATAGGTAATTTGTAGAATATGTTAAGCTAAAAACGATTTAATTTGTGTATATGCTGATTTAAAAACATTATTTTAATAAAAGAAGTCTTGTTTGGTCAATCCATGTAAAGTAGTAAAATAGGTTACTGTCACTTTAAGAGAAAAGCAGACACACGCAGTAAGGCGTTTGAAGCCAGTCACAGCCATAGACATTGATAGACCCCTCGCGACCGCTATTGCCTATGGGCGCTGACGAGCGGTGGCGCCGCCATCTTGGATCGGTCGCGCCCCCCCTCCCTTTGCAGAGACATTGAAGTGTCAGCATGTTAAATCAACCATAACTCCTTGAATACTGACCCGATTTTGATGCGGTTTTTTTCTCTGTAAACTTCACACATGTAGCTCTGATACAGGACACATGTTTGAGCATTTTAATACATAATGGGTTTGCTGTGGGTACATATGGGATTCTTATCCACTGCCTAGTGACAAAACCTATAGAAAAAATGGATCAAACACATAAAAATCAGTCAAACAATGAGAATCAAAATAATTCAAAAAGGACTATATATCAGGTGTGAGATCTATGGTAGATATTTATAAAAACACATTTAATATATGAAAGAGAAGCAGAAAGTACTACTCAGCCATTTTAATAAACAATTAATATATACAATATAATTCTTATAGATAATTTAAATAAATGAGTGTTTCATATACATATAGTACCAATATAACTCAAGGAGAGGGTGAGAGAGACAACAACTAAAACAAAGTCTGAATGATAAGAAATCGACAAACCATCTGTCAGAACTGACTGCTTAGTGATATTCTGGTTCTGTTGTATTTTTGTGTGTAGCTGAATCTATAACGCTCCACCTGTGAGAATAAAACTGTAAGGCTTGTTTTCAATACTCAGACATAAATTCTGATTACTTTACAGCCGAACAGCACACGGGGAGAAAGAGAGAGAAAAAAAGAACTAACTGTTTAAAGGAGTTAGTTTTATTTGTTTTGTCCTAATTTATCTCTTACTTATGTTGTGAATTTTTTTAAAATAGTAATTGAAAGCTGTTATCTGGAGCTCCCCTTCTGCAGTTCAAGAGAGGTGAGTTTGACCACGTGGTGCTGCCTTCTCTTCAGAACCACAGACTTAACCAATGAGATCAAGTCTGACAGCCGTGGCATCCAGCATGACAGCTACACATCTGTGTTTAGTTTGGTTTTTCTGGCCCAGCCCAGCCTCATCATCCACCAATCACAGCCTCCTGTAAAGGAATAGAAACATATTTAATATATTTGCATCAGTAATTTCCAAAAGTTAAATTGGACAACATTAAGATTTGCTTTGTATTGTGTGTGGAGTGGGAGGGGCAAAAATAGAGTCTCTCTGAGGTACTTGTTTTTATATGCTGAAGTGAACAAATTTTAAATTTTAACCTGTAGCGTGTGGACATTTCCATATTGTGGGGACATTTGGCAGGGCATCACAATGACAAAATGCCCTAAAACGTGGTTTTAGAGGTATGGTGTGAATACACTTTTGGTTNCTTTTGGTTTAAGTTAGGGTTAGTGTTATGATGTTTAAATACTCACATCATCAGGCTGAGGTTAGTCTCTGGGAGGTCACAGACAGGCTCTCTTTGGCTCTTCTGGAAGTAGTTCTGCACTTTTCTGGTTAAAACAAACAAACATAATGTTTGACAATAATATACTGTTTATAGTACACACCTGTGGTTCTCAGTTTACATCAGGGGGCCTCTGGTGCTGTGAAAACTCTGGGGCACCTAGACATGATTCTTAGGACGTTTATTAAAATAAATAAATTTTTGACAAATAACATCAAGACAAGGTATGTAGGGGGGATAATTATTACACTCTGCCTTGTGATTGATAAAAGGATATGTACATTTATGAATGCTGATGGCCTTATGATACACTTACTGTTTGAAGGAGAACCAGGAAGCTGAAGATGAAACAAACTCCATCTGACACAGTCCAGTTCTAATCATAGATATCATATAAACACTAGATGCCTTACCCGCGCTGTTCGTCGATTGGACGAACGTCCCTACGTGGCGGCCATCTTACCTCGGACAGCTGCCCCCTTTCGTAACATTGGTGTCAATGGTGCATGTACTATTTAAATAACTCTAACTTGCTCAATTTTCAACCAAATTTCAAACGGTTTGGTTTGTTATAAACGCCAGAGACGTGGCTGTGAAATATGACGGATTTGGCCCGTTAATTTAAAAATGTTAAAGTATGTCCTATCAAGCCTATGTGCTATAAGGTTTGTAATAATGCAACCCGCTTGTAAATCCGTTAATATTTAATCGAGTTAAGAGTGTTTTGTTTAAGTTGTTCACTCACCTTCCATCTGCTACCATTGAGACCGGAACGTAAGCTGTCCGAGGTAAGATGGCCGCCGTGTAGGGACGCTGTCGACTCCCAGTTCAGGCATCTAGTGTTTATATGATATCTATGGTTCTAATCATAATAAATCAGCTGCAGGAAGCCTCACACTTCTTCCTCACATCTTTTGTGGGAAAACCTAGAAAACAAAAACATGCAATTTGCAGATTAGTGTCTACCAATATTGTACAAAGGAGGTCAATGCTATTTTCTTAATTCCTCTTGTGTTATTCCTACTCTTCTGTTTACTTCTTTAAGTAAGATTTCTTCTTTAAGATTTCTTAGAACCTTTCTTTAACATAAAAACTGCATTTCTATTGATAATGAACTAAAACTCCTCAAAGGGTAAAATCAGGAAAAAGTTCTGCACAGCAATCCTCTTTAGCATGTTAGCTAACTATTCTCCAGTCAGAGGGGAGGGTCTGAGACATGAGCTATCTGATACCAGGAAGATTTGTTTGATTTCTACAGCAGCATTCTTGTGTCAGCTGTAACCTAAGTCAGTGTTTTGGAATAAATGATTAATAGTCTCATTTAGCCTTCACTGTCAGGGGAGCACCAGCAGTAAACATGTAGCTAACGTTAGCTAACTAGGAAGTGTTGCTGGTGGACACAAATATAGTACAACAAAGTTATATTTACAAAATACAAACAACAAAAATAATTGAACTTACTTGTGAAAAGTTATCCCCCGAGCCATAGTCTCAATAGTCCGCCGATTAGAGCAAGAATAAACTGCACAGAGCTCAGGCATCATGTTTACTGCTGCTGTTATGGTTCGTGTCTACCGGAAGCCCGACCAACCTAAGATGGCGGCCGCATTTCCTGCGCCCGAGCGGCCAATAGGGGGTCTATCAATTATTATGTCTATGGTCACAGCCAGTTGAGGCCCTTTTCACGCTTCCGGGGTTTTTAACCGGAAATACGTCAGTGCAGCGGAAAATAAGAATTATTGCAGCGTTACTTATGGGGATCAGTCTGTTTTTCTCATGCTCTGAAGCAGCCCTATCTCCATTTCCATTCGTTTCCAACATCTACCGATGTAAGACAAAACTGTCTAAGGGCGATCACGCGTGAGGAGGGGCTCAATTTTGTTAAATAAAGGGGAAATACTTACGTCTGCAGCAGACACTTCACGGCTATGTTTACGTGCTGGGGCTAAGTGTTAGCCGTCTTAACTCGGATGCGGTACCATGTCTATTCTCCTGGAATAACTTCACCCCAGCAGGCTACATGTTCGGTAACACAAACGGTAGTTTGTGCAGCACAGGAATTGGAGAGCCAGGAGCTAGAAAAGGCAAAGTAGGCGACAAGGCTGTACCATGATGATGCTACGTTAGCCCCCGCAGGTACGTTCTCCAAAGCTAACTCTGCTATAAAGTTCTTTTATGTGTTCATGACAAGTAAATGATGCTGAACTCATAGTTTAGAGCTGCCACCCACGCAAAATAAAATTAACGCGATGCCACATTAGCAGTTATTGTTCAAACAATATAAATTTCACATTCATAGACGTTTATCACAGTTGTACAATAAAATTATCATACATTTTATATTATATATTCTATATTATGCATGTGTATGTTGTTAGAACATGATATTAACCCAGGTAGCAAAATTGGTCTGGGCCAGATGTGGCCCACATCTGGCACTTACATCTGGCCAACATACCGCAATGAATGAGGGGCCCCCACTGGCCCAGGCCAGTTTGCCAGAGGTGGGCCATGTATGGCCCATAGCCGTTCCAGCACTGGGCCAGTTGTGGTAACCTGCACTGGCCCACACCAGGCCCAGCTCAGGCAGGGGCGGCTCGGACTCGGCAAACCAGATGTGGGCCAGTGGTGGGCCGTCATTCATTGCGGTATGTGAGCCAGATCTGCCATGGGTGCCGGATGTGGGCCATACCTGCTGAACTGCTTATTGCTCAGTCACAAATTTAGACAATAAATAAAACAATTACACTTCAAATATATACAATAACTGCTCAATCAATAAAAGGAGACCATGCTTAAGCTTTACAAACATTTGTAATTTCAAAAACAGCTGGAAATTCACAAATTGAGGAAACTATAGGTCATGTTTACATATAATTCCATTCAAGTTGTTACAATAATGTGGTAGAGGAAGTTCTTTAAAAATACATTTCCAAATTGAAACTTCATAAATGCAGAGATCAGTAAAGGAATGAAGATACACAGTAAATTTAGTTCACAGCAAAGATGTTTGCTTCAGTTTAATTTGCAGTTTATAAAACTACAAGAACCCACCATCACACAATTAGTCCAGAGGGGAAAGGAGAGCAATAGGAGCACATGAAGCTGGGTTTTAGTTTCTGCATCGTTTAGAAACAGTTGTGATTAAAGGTTTTCATATTGGAGAATTTTGTACAACACTACAATGATAAAATAAACTGTGTGTTATTTATCATGATATTGATCAAACATGGTTATTGAGAACAAAAATATTTAATTAAAAAGGAGATTTAATTAATTATTAAACACTCAAAAGTATCAAAAATAGGTACCGTTAAGTACCGGTATCGATTCATAGGTACCAGGATTGTAAAATTATCCATCTCTTCACCTGTAAATAGTAAATACAAACTAAAGCTGAAGAAAGCTACCAATCAGAGAACTTGTACAGGGAGGAAAAGCAAACAGGAGGTCCCATCCACATGGCAGTAACAGAATAAACTTAACAATGAAGTGATTTGTTTTGGGTTGCTGATTGTTCATCTGGAGATTCAACCTTTAAATAGATAGAAGCAAGTGTGAAATAAAAATGTCCTCTAACCTGGAGCCATCCACCTCACATACACAACAGTGAGCTTTCCTGACAGGAACAGTTCAGTTCAGTTTCTCCAGAGTTTAGTCACGTCCAACTCCATTCCCATCTTTTAAATCACATCCAAGTGTTGCAGAGGTGTGATAGGTAATGTGTTCAAGGACTAAAAAAGTCTCGTTATCCAGATCCTGAAGAACCATCACCCTCTCCATGATGATGATGCCAACATCAGAAAAGTCATCGCCTGGCGTCCCTCTGGTGTCAGATGCTCGCTGTCGCTTTCTTGATGTCTCCCAGTGCAGTGACCTCATTCGTTTCCTGGTTAAAAAGAAAACATTTATTTAAAATTCATTTTAACTGACCTGTTGACTGCAGCAGTTCTAGTGCTGTAGTACATTTACTACCATGTAAGCAGTATAGTAGCCAGAGNAAAATAATTCAAAAAGGACTATATATCAGGTGTGAGATCTATGGTAGATATTTATAAAAACACATTTAATATATGAAAGAGAAGCAGAAAGTACTACTCAGCCATTTTAATAAACAATTAATATATACAATATAATTCTTATAGATAATTTAAATAAATGAGTGTTTCATATACATATAGTACCAATATAACTCAAAGAGAGGGTGAGAGAGACAACAACTAAAACAAAGTCTGAATGATAAGAAATCGACAAACCATCTGTCAGAACTGACTGCTTAGTGATATTCTGGTTCTGTTGTATTTTTGTGTGTAGCTGAATCTATAACGCTCCACCTGTGAGAATAAAACTGTAAGGCTTGTTTTCAATACTCAGACATAAATTCTGATTACTTTACAGCCGAACAGCACACGGGGAGAAAGAGAGAGAAAAAAAGAACTAACTGTTTAAAGGAGTTAGTTTTATTTGTTTTGTCCTAATTTATCTCTTACTTATGTTGTGAATTTTTTTAAAATAGTAATTGAAAGCTGTTATCTGGAGCTCCCCTTCTGCAGTTCAAGAGAGGTGAGTTTGACCACGTGGTGCTGCCTTCTCTTCAGAACCACAGACTTAACCAATGAGATCAAGTCTGACAGCCGTGGCATCCAGCATGACAGCTACACATCTGTGTTTAGTTTGGTTTTTCTGGCCCAGCCCAGCCTCATCATCCACCAATCACAGCCTCCTGTAAAGGAATAGAAACATATTTAATATATTTGCATAAGTAATTTTCAAAAATTGGACAACATTAAGATTTGCTTTGTATTGTGTGTGGAGAGGGAGGGGCAAAAATAGAGTCTCTCTGAGGTACTTGTTTTTATATGCTGAAGTGAACAAATTTTAAATTTTAACCTGTAGCGTGTGGACATTTCCATATTGTGGGGATATTTGGCAGGGCATCACAATGACAAAATGCCCTAAAACGTGGTTTTAGATGTATGGTGTGAATACGCTTTTGGTTTAAGTTAGGGTTAGTGTTATGATGTTTAAATACTCACATCATCAGGCTGAGGTTAGTCTCTGGGAGGTCACAGACAGGCTCTCTTTGGCTCTTCTGGAAGTAGTTCTGCACTTTTCTGGTTAAAACAAACAAACATAATGTTTGACAATAATATACTGTTTATAGTACACACCTGTGGTTCTCAGTTTACATCAGGGGGCCTCTGGTGCTGTGAAAACTCTGGGGCACCTAGACATGATTCTTAGGACGTTTATTAAAATAAATAAATTTTTGACAAATAACATCAAGACAAGGTATGTAGGGGGGATAATTATTACACTCTGCCTTGTGATTGATAAAAGGATATGTACATTTATGAATGCTGATGGCCTTATGATACACTTACTGTTTGAAGGAGAACCAGGAAGCTGAAGATGAAACAAACTCCATCTGACACAGTCCAGTTCTAATCATAGATATCATATAAACACTAGATGCCTTACCCGCGCTGTTCGTCGATTGGACGAACGTCCCTACGTGGCGGCCATCTTACCTCGGACAGCTGCCCCCTTTCGTAACATTGGTGTCAATGGTGCATGTACTATTTAAATAACTCTAACTTGCTCAATTTTCAACCAAATTTCAAACGGTTTGGTTTGTTATAAACGCCAGAGACGTGGCTGTGAAATATGACGGATTTGGCCCGTTAATTTAAAAATGTTAAAGTATGTCCTATCAAGCCTATGTGCTATAAGGTTTGTAATAATGCAACCCGCTTGTAAATCCGTTAATATTTAATCGAGTTAAGAGTGTTTTGTTTAAGTTGTTCACTCACCTTCCATCTGCTACCATTGAGACCGGAACGTAAGCTGTCCGAGGTAAGATGGCCGCCGTGTAGGGACGCTGTCGACTCCCAGTTCAGGCATCTAGTGTTTATATGATATCTATGGTTCTAATCATAATAAATCAGCTGCAGGAAGCCTCACACTTCTTCCTCACATCTTTTGTGGGAAAACCTAGAAAACAAAAACATGCAATTTGCAGATTAGTGTCTACCAATATTGTACAAAGGAGGTCAATGCTATTTTCTTAATTCCTCTTGTGTTATTCCTACTCTTCTGTTTACTTCTTTAAGTAAGATTTCTTCTTTAAGATTTCTTAGAACCTTTCTTTAACATAAAAACTGCATTTCTATTGATAATGAACTAAAACTCCTCAAAGGGTAAAATCAGGAAAAAGTTCTGCACAGCAATCCTCTTTAGCATGTTAGCTAACTATTCTCCAGTCAGAGGGGAGGGTCTGAGACATGAGCTATCTGATACCAGGAAGATTTGTTTGATTTCTACAGCAGCATTCTTGTGTCAGCTGTAACCTAAGTCAGTGTTTTGGAATAAATGATTAATAGTCTCATTTAGCCTTCACTGTCAGGGGAGCACCAGCAGTAAACATGTAGCTAACGTTAGCTAACTAGGAAGTGTTGCTGGTGGACACAAATATAGTACAACAAAGTTATATTTACAAAATACAAACAACAAAAATAATTGAACTTACTTGTGAAAAGTTATCCCCCGAGCCATNTTTGTCACAAACCAGTCAAACCAGAATGTCGGAGATCTCCAGCTAAAAAGAACAAAGAGAGAAAGAGTGAGGGAGAGGGGTAAAAGCTAGCTTTACTAGCCAAGGATGTGTGATAGCCACATCTCACAAACACTAATGTGGAGTTAACACACAACACAACTTAACTATTAGCAAACCCACGGAAGACCTAAATATGTTTAGTGCACCACAGAGTTAAGTTAAATGTGACATTAAACTAATTCAAATTAAAGTGCAAAAATTCTTCTAAACAGATAAAACAGCAAGAACAAATAAACTCGCGGCACTAATTTTACTTTACATGGCGACTCTCAAGACTCTAAACTACAAATGAATGAGATTTTTACCATTTTAAATGAGAAAACCAAGACTTACCGAACAATAGAGAGATGAGTCTGCGCGCCAATAGATTTAAATGGCTGCCGGCCTTCTTCTTCTACCCATAATCCAAAGCGTGCAGGACTAAATCCCGTGCATTCTCGCGAGATTTAACAAAGAATTTTGATGTGTGAGGTTTTGTCATTTCATATAAATATAAGGCATTTTATGCAGAAAAATGGTGAAAATATGCCATCTTTTTTGCAACGAAATTTGGATAATGGATAAAGCCAGGTTTAATGTAAAATAATAATAATAATTTATGGTTTATTTTGTTGATTAGTTACAAAGATTTCTTCGGATGTGATTTTTAGTTTTAGAATAAACTAATATTTACTGAACAAATCTGTATATTTCAAGTTTCACCATGTTTTTTGGAGTTCCGACATTCAAACCTCAATTTATTTTTTTATTTTTATTTAACCTTTATTTAACCAGATGAGTCGATTGAGAACTCATTCTCATTTACAACGACGATCTGGCCAAGAGGCAGCAGCAACAGACACATAGTTAGCTTTACACAAACAGATAAGATAAAAAACAGATAAGATAAAGAAAAATAGGGAAAAAAATGCATAAATGCAAAAATGCATAAATCAGACTAGGAATTAAATATTGAAAAATCCCTCTGAACCTTCATTGTAAAGATTGGACATGTTACCAGCTGATCATCCTAGTTTAAGAGAGGAAACTGGCTCAAAACCTAATAATTGAAAATATTGAGTTTTGCCTGTATGGCTCCTCTTAAGTTTCTGTTCCCCACACATGAGCACCTTCCCAAAAATAGATGGTATTGACTGAACAATAGTTCACCCATACGTGCGTGGGCTTATAGGTGGGTTGCATTTTGGTCCTCAAGCCTTAGTTTGCCCTCCTAAATCGGCTCTTGACAATCTTGTCACGTGAACTGGGTGACATACCAATTTCCACAACTGGCCCACATCTGGCATGAACAGATCTGGCCCATAGCAACCTAAGCCTCAACTGGCCCACATCTGGCATGCCTCATATGAGCCGTGCCATCATTGCCAGATCTGGCCCACGCCTGGTTGACATGTCATTTGCCATGCCAGACGTATGCCAGATGTGCCGGCTTGAAGCCAGATCTGGCCCATGTCAGCCTGCTACCTGGGAAATTGTTTCAAAGTGACATTTTTATTCTAAAAACGTGAAAATTATATTGTTAGAACAATAAGATCATCATGTTGTAATGTAATATCGCTGTAATTTATTTATTTTTCATGGGTAGCAGCTCTGCGTTCCAGTATCATATTGCTGTGTGTTTTGTGGTCTTCTGAGACCTATTTAGAATTTTATATTGGGCAAATGTAGAAGGTTTTTAGTGCAGACACGATCCATGCTGACTGAAATCTGACCTAGTTAGGAAGGAGTTTTCCCAACGATCGCGCACTTCCGGTTTTTGTGAAAAAGGTCTATATGGTTTTCTTACCGTAGCATTGTTTTATTTTTGAGAAAAACTTATTTTGGACACTCCTGTAAGATTACAAGCTGTGGAATACATTTTTGTTATCTTTTGATCGGAGTTCTGTGGAAGTTTGTCTCCTCATCAATTAACATGCACGAGTAAACCAAGGCCTGCTAGCCTCAGCTGGAACATATATGATAGATTACAGATAATAGGTAACACTGCTGACCAATGCAAAATGGTGAAAACACCTAAACTTCTTTTTTGTGAATCTGAACTGTTTCCGTCTCCTGCTGCAGTTGAGAGGAAAACAAAAGCAAAGTACTGGGATATTTCCTCTCCTCCTCTGGGGCACAAGAATATTACTCTGCTGCTTTAGGAATGACGGGAACACATTTCTGAAAAAATGAAACTGATTTCCTCTTGTTCTGCTGAGATCAGGAATATCTGCTGGATGAGCTCACACACACACACACACACACACACACACACACACACACACACACACACACACACACACGCTCAACACAAGAATCCCCTGGACTGCTCGACCTCCTGGGGAATCTTAAAGGATGAATCAGAATTGCTGCCTAACACATGTAATATACAGAAACATTTAAAAACAAACACTGCTGAGCTCCTGCAACACAGTTATCACAGCATCCATCACCTCCAGGTTAGATTACTGTAAGGCTCTTTATTTTGGCATCAGAGTCTCTGTTGTCCCGTCTGCAGCTGGTGCAGAAATCCGCAGCCAAACTGGCACCAGAAAAAGAGACAGTATCACCCCCGTGTTAGCATTTCTTCTCTGGCTTCCTGGTAAACAGCACCGTGATTTACCCACAGGAACAGCCTTCCACTGCTTATTGAATGTGCTCCTTTTATTTAGACCTTTAAACACAGCTCAATTTATTCATTTTACACTTTACAATAAGGGTCGCTTTATTAACGTTACCGCTATTGTTAACTATTTAGTGTCCTTAAGTTTAGGACAAAGGGCCTGGGGGGGCTCTGCTGAATAATGCATTACATGATGCGGTTAAGCAGTTGTTAATACTTTATTTAATAGTTTATTAATGCTTAGTAATGGGACCCTTATTGTAAAGTGTTACTTATATTTTTTGACTGTGTTTAACGTTCACTTCACTAAAAGTGCACAGCACCAGTTTTTTTGTGTGCAACATTTCCACCAAATTTATAATCCCTTACAAGCAAAAACAAAAAAACTGTCCGAATTTCCTTTTCAACTTGACTTCATGAATTATAATCAAAAGAATGTTTTTTTTTTCGTGACAAACAAAGTCTAAAGTGTTTTTGCAAAATGTATGAAAGAAATTGTCTCCATGTGATTCAAATGTGACTTTAAAAAGTCTCCCCTAAAACATTTTCTCTCTTGATTTCAGAATTGTGACGATTAGGAAAATCTTGATCTTAAGCAGCCCTGCAGAAGTCAGATGTTTCTACGGCTATTGAAGCATAAATACTGACATGCCATACATTTCAAGTGAGAATTAAAGGTGCAGTAAGTAAGAATTTTATGGTGAAATAATTACTAAACAGTCTAATGTCTCAATCATGTTGGAAGGAAGGTTACATTGAAACAGATTTCAGTCTCATCCAGCTGGGTGGAGGTCAGTTTATCTTCTTTTAAGGCAGAAGAGGAACGTAGTTACTGTTTACAATCTGTCCTGCCTCCATACTCCCTGCTTCCAGAGCCAATCATCTATGCGCCCACAGGGTTGCCAAGGTGAAGTAGAAGCAAACAGTCGGCTCTAAAAATATCTCAAGCTACTTTTTCAATGACCAACAACTCGATTTTACAGTGAAATGTATGTATCTGCTTATCACCTCAATGCGTATGACTTGTCTTGACTCGTAATCTTCTGGTGCTGATCTGTAACCGGCAACAGCTGCTCAGAGCTGACTCGTATGTCTTGAAACATGGACTGCAGTACCCACATTTGACCACAGGATGTCATTCTTACTCATGCACCTTTAAATGATGTTGATGCAAGAATCAATAGTTACAGCGTGATTCCATCTTTTCACATACCATGATCACACACTGCTAAATAAAGGCAGCAGCAGCATAGCAGGATGTCATTTATTCTGTTTCAGATTTGCATCTTCACTGAAAAGAAATTTAGGCTAACGAGGGAGAGGCCATATAACATAAAACTACATATCCTGTTGAGATGAAAGGTCTGGAGCAAACATCTGCAGCGAGCATTGCTCCCATCTTAGCAAAGGTGGGCGCCAGCCAAATCAATTATACTTTATGAGCCTGGTTTTAATTAAATGGCTGACAGCGTGGGGCGCAAAGGAGACAAGAGATCTCCAACTGTCAGTGAATACGCTGCACCTGCCTCTTCTCTTCTCATCTTAAAAAGCACTAAGTGATCGAACTGACAGGTTTCCTGTAGAACTCATCAGACAGAGAGAGATGCATGCAGATCCAGTATGTTAGCATCATGCTACTGCATGTGCTCATGTAGATTGGTTTAGTGTAAACAATGGAGATAGCACAAACAAGCAGGGTGGTAAATTATTGATTTGTTTGCATTAGCATCATTATCTTCTGGGTTTTACAGCACTGGCATCAGCAGGGCAAAAGAAAACAAAACAATCATTTAATTAAAACAAATACGGGGACTGATAGGCTGAGTCTTTAACATCTATTTCTGCTCGCAGCAGCAGAACACAGTAAAGATGTGATTTGTGAAGGAAGCTGTTGGTTCCAAAAATGACAAAAGCAGGATTCTACTAGCCTGGCAAGCCATCCTATATGACCCGCACTTGTATAGCGCCTTTCAGAGTCAGAGGACTCCAAAGCGCTTTACACTACAGTGTATCATCATCATCATCATCATCATCATCATCATCATCATCATCATCATCATCATCATCATCATCATCATCGTCATCATCATCATCCTCATGGAATTTATTTGTATAGCACTTTAAATGCAACGATTTTGCCCAAAGTGCTGAACATAAAAATATAAATACAGTAAAATAGCAAAAATCAATTTAAAAACAAATAAAAACAAAAAATCAAGTAAAAGCAATTAACAATAAAAGAAGTAAATGATAGTCAGAGGCAAGGAATGGCAAAAGATAGACTATCATTCATCCATTCACACACACATTCACACGCTGATGGTGATGAGCTACAATGTAGCCACAGCTGCCCTGGGGCGCACTGACAGAGGCGAGGCTGCTGAGCACAGGCGCCATCAGTCCCTCCAACCACCACCAGCAGGCAAAGTGGGTTAAGTGTCTTGCCCAAGGACACACAGCAACATTCTCTGCCGGCAGCCGGAATGCGAACCCGCAACCTTCCGATTACTGGACAACCCGCTCTACCTCTTGCAAGGCAAGAATTTTGTCTAGTTCACTAGGCTAGAAGTCTACGGTTTGAGATCATCAATCAGATTTAAACTACATAGAAGTCATTTAGACATAAGCTTCATATATACATAAAAGACAGCAGCGGTATCGTAGATGGTGTGAGAGACCTCTAAACCAGAGACAGTGTCATCATGGCGAGTGTGTCTCGCTCGCTTTGGCAACTCCCACTACTGGTTACTTGTATATTGCAGTGTTTGAATGCATCGCGTTAATTTCCGGGAACGCACAAAAAGACACTTCAAAGCAACACAAATTACATGAGGCAGCCATCTTAAACACGAGTACGTGTCGTTAAACAGCAAGTATATTCCAGGGCTCACTGTGCAGCCATGCGTTGCTCTGTCATGAGCCAACAAACCTGGCAAAAAACAGGTGCGCTGGCCATTAAATTAAATTAAATTACTGTTGGTTTACAGTAAAAGCCCACAAAGGAATAAAGCAAGCACATGTTTGTTGTCACCGCTAAGCTAGTACAAGCTAACTAGCATAACTTGATAACCTTTTTCTCAAAATAGATAGATATTTTTGGAGTAACTGGCTTTATCTGGGGACCTTTGTCACACTGTTGTTGTTGCTGCTATAGGTTAGCGAATCAGCAAAACCACACCCACTCCTTTGCTCCTTTTTGACCTTTTCAGTGAAGAAAATGTAAAAAACAAAACAAAACATGCACAACAAAGATAAACCATTTAATGTTAATTCACTGTCCCATAACTGTAAATGAAACATACCTGGGCTGGGGCTCCGTTAATCATCAGGTAATAGAGCTTGCTAAGGATGCTTTGCTGGAGTTGGTCCCAGGAAATAGACCGATCCTCCCTCATTAGGAATGGAGGTCCAAACCTTAAAAGAATAGTTAAAAAGTGTTACAGACCTGTCCCAGTCTGACAGATTGGTCTTTCCAAGTGCTTTGATTTACTTTGCAAGCGGGGGAAAAGGACAATACTCCTCCTGTTGCATAGTTAACTTTACTTAGTTTATGGTCCGACAGACCAGTTATTTAGAACTTTTACCGATGCTGGAGCTGGCCTTTAATTGGAGCACCTCCATGCGAGGGCAGAGAGGGACAATGAGGAGTAAAACTGGCTGATGCGGAGAAGGAAAACGATCTCTCTGAGACAGCAGATCACACGGCACGTCTTTTATAAAGCATCCGTCCCATTTGTTCCTGGGATTTATGAGTTTGGGCAGCAGAACAGCTCCATAAAGGGACAGAATGGAGGAAGAACTCCACATACGGACGCTGAGTCATGTCAAACTAAAGTTTTCATGCATGTGTAAAGAGAATGTGTCTTTGAATTTATTTTACGGCCTTTTAGGAAATCAGTGAGAACGTTTCGTGAGCGAGCGTCGAGAACAGGAGGGGGTCATGCGTGACGTGGTGACCAGCAGCTCCGTTTCAGCGTTTTAAACCCTAAAGTTTAAGTTGGTCTGAATTTTTGTTGTGATTTTCACGGAAAAACATTTAACAGAAGTAGAATCAAAGCTGTGGGATGAAGGTGGCGGAGTCTCTGCTGTTAAGTTTCCACCTGCCTCCACGCTTGGAGGACGCGCTTAAAAGGTGTAACAGAAGTGAAACATCACAGATTCGTTCCTACATGTGAAGACGAAACAAAAGAACAATCAGCTTTTGGGTTTTTTTCCACATGAAGCGTGGTTTCAGCGTTCAGAGATGTAAACAAAAGTGAGAGTTTCACACTGGTACCTGTGATGTCATTCTACAAAGAGCTCAGAGAGACAAGTACAACCATGTGACTCTAATGTCATTCTGTTGGCACGGCAACGACCCCCCTCCCCTCCAGCTGTCATCTGATGAGAGTGAGAGATGTGGGCGGTTTGAGCCATGACAGAGAGGTCTGTGGAGGAGAATGTGAGATCCCAGCCATGGTTGGTGAGCGTTGGCCAGCTCACCTGTCCTGATCTCTAGACGCCGTCTGATGAGTTTCCAGATGTCAGAGTCCTCCAGTGTTTGATTTAGAGCTAATATCACTGATCCTCCATGTGCTTCATAGAGTTAAAGGGACAGTTAAGTGTTTCATTTCACCTGTCGTAGATAGGTGTTTGAACAACCTCAGCTCAGAGAAACAGAGTTTAACTCTGAGTCCGAGCGGGGCCAGTTATGAAGAGTTTCTGCTGTTTCATCATCACTCTACACTTCATGCAAATGTGGCTTTATTGTCGTGCATTAGGAGAAAACCAGGACCTACTGCATCAGCGTAGGGTCTGACAAAGGGTTCAAGGATTTCATCTGGATACCTTATGGCAGTCAGAGCACCATTTCCTAGGCAGTAGAGGTCTGTGCGTCCCTCCATGGATATGCCTCCCCAGACCATCACTGACCCACCACCAAACCTGTCATGTTGAACGACGTTGCAGGCAGCATAACGTTCTCCTTGTCTTCTCCAGACTCTTTCACGTCTATCACAGGTGCTCAGGGTGAACCTGCTCTCGTCTGTAAAAAGTACAGGGTGCCAGTGGCGGACTTGCCAATTCTGGTGTTCTTGAGCAAATGCCAGTCGAGCTCTACGGTGCTGGGCAGTGAGCACAGGGCCCACTACAGGACGTCGGGCCCTCAGGCCATCTTCATGAAGTCTGTTCCTGATTGTTTGGGTAGAGACATTCACACCAGTGGCCCTCTGGAGGTCATTCTGTAGGGCACGAGCAGTGCTCAGCCTGTTCCGCCTTGCACAAAGGAGCAGGTATCGGTCCTGCTGATGGGTTGTGGACCTTCTACGGCCCTGTCCAGCTCTCCGAGAATAACCGCCAGTCTCCTGAAATCTCCTCCATGTTCTGGAGATTGTGCTGGGAGACACATTAAACCTTCTTGCTGCAGCACGTGTGGATGTGCCATCCTGGAGAAGTTGGACAACCTGTGCAACTTCTGTAGGGTTAAGGAATCGCCTCATACTGCCAGTAGAGATAATTACTCAAGCCAAAACTAGCACGAGTGGAAAACCAGCCAAAAAAGATCAAGAGGGAGAAACTTGAAATGACCTCCACATGTTAAACCAGTCCTGTTTTGAGGGTTTTGTAATTGTTGCCACTTTAGTGCACCTGTCGTTAAGTCCATGAACACCAATACAGCTGAAAGTGATTAACAATGCCCTCAGCTGCTTAATCAACCAGAAAAATATCAGACAGGTTTCATTGATTTCATGCCAGGCCCAATAAAAAAAGTGTTCCTTTAATTTTGTGAGCAGTGTATTTTTTTATTCTTGATTCATAAGTTTTGTATTAAATCAAATTTAACGCATGTTTTGGTAAAATATAGGGTCTTAAATGTGGCTTAAGAGAACCCAAATTAGCACTAACGTGAAAATTTAAGCTGCAATTTTACAACAATTCTACCAGAATCAGCACGGAGTGTGACATTTATAACAATGTAAAGGTTTTACATAAACGACTGTTAGATTTTCTTCACTTTCTCCAGACAGAACTAATCTCTGTTTCTCTAAACTCCTAAGAATTAATGTTAAAGCTTTTATGCAGGTTTATCCGCAGCATCTGCAGCCATTTACTAACCCCGACTTTATACCACATGCATAAGTGGCACATAATGTAATAGACGCATTTTACCTGCAGCGCCCTATCCACTGTGAGCGTGTTAGACACAAAATGGCAGCAAAGGTGTTTCGTGCAGCTGGTCCTGCAAGGTCACAAAATCACTGAAGAATTGCAGGACCTCGTGTGATTTCGGCGTTTCACGCGATAAGCAAGAAGAAAGAAGGCAGCAGGTATTCAAAAAGACATGGTTTATTTTTTGTTCTGTTTACCTCGGCTATGGAGGTTTCACAGGTAATAACGTCCTCTCTGTTCCTAGTTAAGCAACTGGAAATCTGCACATGACTTTTATTTTGAAAGATTCAGGCTGTATTACACTGCATCTGTGTGTTGACTTCCTGTCTGGCCTGATCTAAACTGCTGAACTCTGGAAGCGTCGTGTGTAAAAAAATAGACTCAAAGTGTAAGCGACGTGTCCCTAAGCTTCTGGGAGGCGTCCAAAACACGACGCTTCGTGTACTACGCTTCACACACATTATACGCGTCAACTGGAAAGGCCCGGTCATGCCTGATCAGTTCTTTATAAGCTTTTTAAAAGTCTCATGTTCACATGAAGCCACCAAACCTCCACTTGAAAACTTTTACATTTCTTAGTTTCATCACTTTCAGGAAATAATCAGATCTTTAGGTTTTGTTCAATTTTGACTTTGTGGATTTTTACAAAACCCACTGATACGTTTCAGCTGACTGACCTAACCTTATTGATAACTTTGTACATCTGCACTTTATTCAAACTTTTGCTTTATTATTCTTTTTTTGGCTCAGGTTTTACTATTTCCTTTAAAATAATTTTACTTTTGAGACAAACAAGTATAAAGACGAGGTGTAAATGAAATGCAGCGGACTCACCTGCTGTCCTTTATAATGATGTCCAACCTGTTATTGAATAGTCAGCATGTAAGTGCAGCGTTCAGCAGTCAGTAATTACCTCACAGCCTGCTGCCCGGCCCCCGCAGCGTTGCACAACAGCAGCAGAATCTTGACGGGGACACCCTGGTTGAGAAACTCTGACGATAATGCCCCAGATGACGGTAACCTTTGACCCTCAGGACCCGTGGAGTATGGAGACGATGGCAAGCTGTGATGGTACCCTGAGGTAAAAGAGCGGCACAAAATAATTCTAACTCTTGTCAGAACAAGGAAGGGAAAGCAAATTCCTCCTTTAGACACACAACTTTATTTTTTTATTTCTTCTGTGACAGCACACAGCTACCCTTTGAAGAAATATGAACCGCTTTAATGTTCTGAAAATACGATCCTTGAACTTAAGTTAACACCTTAAAGGAGTGTGAGAGAAAATTGAGATATCTAAATTGGCGAGACAGCAGCTTTCTATTTGAAGAGCGGTGATTCAGCTGGGGGAGCAGATGGACCAATGGCTGCCTGCTCTACCAGCAGGAGTTCTTATCTGATGCTGCCTCGGCTGCACATCCTGTCCTGGTGGGGGGGCAGAGCAGAGCCGCAACACTTCTCTCTACTTCCCTCTTGTGTTTCTTCGAGCACCGGAGGAGTGTGACTGACTAAGCAAAAGGCTGACATTATGTGAAATGTGTGGTCAACAGCGTTGACGAAACTCCAATGATACGGGTTTAGCACGTGTGTCAGTTCTGCAGAGGTTCATGGTGATAAACCACACGGTACATTAGACCTAGAGATGTGAAGGTATCGATTGGCTGCGTCTTTGCCACTCCTGACATTCCACCAGCCCTCATGTTCCATTTACTCAAAGGCTAATTTGTATCGGGGTTAGGGTTAGGGTTAGGCGTCACACTGCCACCACCGTGTTCGACTGTTGGTGTGATATTGAGAAAAGCAATGGCCAGGTTCAGTTCCACCAGCCACACCCAGACCTGATCACTACCAGATCTAATACAATCACTTCAGTAGAACCTGACAGCAGGGTTCAAATTACGGGGGAGCTAAGGGGAGCCTGGCTCCCCTGAAAGGGTCATGGGCTCCCCTAGAAATGCTCATCTTACACATCCAAGGGGAGCCGAAAGTCCGTCGGCAACCCCCTCCTACATTCACAATCACAAAATCCATCATCCTCCCCCCTCCCCCACCCATTTTCACGTGGCTCCCCTGGCTAATTCCAAACAGGTTTTTTCTAAAACACTCACTATCTGCACTGCTTTATTCTTCGTAGGGTTGTAGGGGGCTGTTGTCTATTTCCAGCAGTCACTGCTGGAAAGACAACCTGGACAGGTCTCCAGTCAAAGGGACACACAGAGACAAACGACCAGTCACACACCCACTCACACCTAGGGACAATTTAGAGTTGCCAATTAAAGATACAATGGCAAATCTGCAAAACAATTTAGCTGAAAACTGTTTTTTTCATGCCTCTTAACAACGTTCTAACATAGCATAGACATAAATATTTTGTGGAGATAAAAAAAAAAAACGGAAGAAAGTAATGAAGCGGTTCTCTAGCATTTGTCTAAAAACCTAAGCCAATAACACGACTTGGTCCGAAACAAACGATTGGACCATCTGGTTGTTGGTCTCACCAAACCGCCACATTTCCCTGGGTCCTCCACTCATCACACACTCACGTATTTAGCAACAGAACACCACTGGTGTGAGAGGTTCTCCGCTCAATAATATCAGAGAAGGAGAAACAGCCGGCTGCTACCACTTCAACTTTAGGACAAACTACCAGAGTCCCTAAAAGAAAAACACCATTTGAAGTCACAGACAACAAAAGACATTTGGAGCTAGAAAACAGTGACTGGTGTTTAGCGCTCTCTCATTTCCTCTGGCAATGCACATTCCAGTATCAGGCGGACATGGCCCAGGGATAGTCGACAGGAGGGATGAGAGTTCCATTACCGTGTTTGTGTTTAAAAACTAGCTTATTATGCTACTTTTTCCATTGCAGCTTTAACAAAAATGCATGTTGTTGGTCTTTGGGAGAAAACCACCTGAAAAAAACCCACACATGCATGGGGAGAACATGGGGAGAACACGCTAACTCCTCACAGAAAGGCAGCAGCCAGGACTCAAACGTGCGACCTTCTCGCTCCGAGGCAACAATAGCACCAACTGCACCACCGTGGAGCTGATTCTCAGAAACACCTTGGGATCATTCAAAAGAGCTGCAGGAATCATGTGAACCCACAACACCTCTGTGTTCTCACCCTTACATCATCATTAAGTCAGACTCACAGGCTGAGCTACGCTAAACACAGACAGTGAGCCCGCAATTAAACACAAACACCAACAGTTACGTCAGTTTGAACAGCAGCGGAGAGGACAACAAAAAGGCAGCTAGGTAAAAACAAGACCACAGATGCAAAAAGTAATACTAAGTATTACACAGCATGCAATTAGTTAATAAAAACAACATTTATGGGCTACAAACTAAATGCATGGCACTTCAAGACCCCAAAAAAGTGTTATTTAAGTTAGATTTAACTTCAAAGTTTTGTGTGAGTTTACTTCTGTCACAAGTACACAAGAAAAATTATGTCAGCCATTTGTAATTTGATTTTCTAAATTGCTTTTCTGTCACATTTTTTTTAATTCTCAGTGAAATGAAGAAAATAGCCGAGTCCCTCCGGCTTCACTGGATTTATGTTACTCAGGACGAATCTTTTTCGATTTGGCAGGACGGCAATAAATTTGACCAATGTTTCAGTCGTTTTAACACATAATTGTGTGGTTCTAAATAACTTAAACTGTTCTAATGTAATTCAAATATAACCTCACGGGAATAAAACTCAACAGAGTCTATCATGTATTTAGCGATGGTGGCAGAGGAGTTAAGTGGCCACCTTGCAATCGGACGGTCGCAGGTTCGCGACCCGCTCAGTCTGTTGCTGTCATTGTGTCCTTGGGCAAGACACTTAACCCACCTTGCCTGCTGGTGGAGGTCTAATGGACCGGTGGCGCCAGTGTACGGCAGGCCCCGCCTCTGTCAGTGCGCCCCAGGGCAGATGTAGCTACAATGTAGTTCATCCCCACCAGTGTGTGAATGGGTGGATGACTGTGTTGTGAAGCGCCTTGGGGGGTTGTAGAACCCTAAGAAGGCGCTATACAAATACAGGCCATTTACCATTTATCCATGAGTCAATCTCTGTGGGAAAAAAAGCTCTGGCGCTCCTGTTTTGTGAACTAGAATTTAGCCAGAGAAGAGGGGAGCTGAACACGGCAGGATTTGGAGTAGCGGTAGACCAATATACTGGTCAGCCGATATATCGGGCTGATGTTTAACAATTTTTATATATTGGTATTGACTGATATACCTCCTTAATGAAGCCAATTTACAGTCAGGCACATCACCAGGCAGCCTGGTGCTCCTGCAAAATTTTATTTAAATGTATATTTACGTTCCTGAATAACATTTGCATAATGAATGCTCTAAAAAATTATTTTCAACGAAAACTTTTTTTATTTACCAGTTATATATATTTGGTCAGTTAATTTATTTGTTTGATTACCATTATTAACACTGAGGCGTGCACAAAATTAAGAACTAACAGTTGGTTAAATTCAGAGCTAAAAAACTGATTCAAGCATGTGCATCAGCTGATGGTAATAGTGATACTTTAGCATGAAGGTGGAAAACGTCTAGAGCTCGCCGTGAAAATTGGTCCAAAAAATCGGCAGCACAAATCGGCCATCGGCTGACCATGACCTTTACATATGGGTATCGGCAATAGAAAAACAGGTATCAGTCGACCTTATTTCCCGCTATTCTGACATCTCTCCCCTGATTAGCTAACAGTAACACGACTCTACCACTGACTCTGTTTGCTCTGCAATGTTGATGTTTTATCTCCACAAATAACACAAGCATGAAGTTCTGCCATGTTGTTGAGTTGTTAATGCTAACTAATGAAGTGAAGAACCAGAGTGGATCAGAACTCCTCCAGAACCACAGGAGAAACTGAAACATTCATAGAGGAAACAAGCACTGTGAGTTAACGCTGCTAGAGGAGGCTCTACCAGCTGTTGGATCATGAGGTGGTTTGAAAGGATGGAATCTGTTGTGTGTTTCTGTGTCATTGTAATAAACATAAGAAAATGAATAATTCTGATACGACATCAGCTCCTGTTTATGAGATTGAACTATCAGTGATCTGTTAGCTATGTCTGAGGAATTATTCATGGCTGACTGGTCATGCCTGGAAGGATTTGGAAGGGGAGCTTTGGAGGGGGAGCTTTGAAGGGGGAACTTTAGAGGGGGAGCTTTAGAGGGGGAGCTTTGGAGGGGGAGCTTTAGAGGGGGAGCTTTGGATGGGGAGCTTTGGAGGAGGAACTTTAGAGGGGGAGCTTTAGAGTGAGAGCGTTGGAGGGGGAACTTTAAAGGGGGAGCTTTGGATGGGGAGCTTTAGAGGGGGAACTTTAGAGGGGGAGCTTTGGAGGAGGAACTTTAGAGGGGGAGCTTTAGAGGGGGAGCTTTAGAGTGAGAGCTTTGGAGGGGGAACTTTAGAGGGGGTGCTTTGGAGGGGGAGTTTTGCATGCTACAATCCCAGTCTGGTACCAGGGTACAACACCATTAAGTTTACATTTCAATAATTTTAGAACCTATTAAAGGCCAGAAAATCATTTATTACACATAAAACCCTAAAACTGAAAGAGGCTGGATTCTCTTTTTACCATGACTGTATGTAAATCAGTTCATAGCTGGTATTAAAATGCATCATCATGAGTCTCCAGTGACTGAGATTGGTTCTAATATCCACCATCACCCTGGCAGATGATTATCAGCCTGCTGGCTAAATCTAGCACACTTGCAGGTTTTACCTGTGTCCATTAAGGTCCACTTTCCATTTTTAAATAATCAAAATCAACTGTTGACCACAGCTGTGAGCAGCAAGATGAATAACCTTTGCATACTTTCTAACATCAATAAATGTACTCCCTCCTTTTTACGCGTAGCTTCTCATCAAACCTTGTGGTTTAAATCTGATGCATCCACACGAGATGGAGCATCTTATTTACCGCAGACCGAAGCTGCATCAGCAAAAATCTACAATGAACGAATAAATATTGATAGGAAACAGTCATGGTAATAATAGTCAATAAATAATCCCATGAACCAATGACTCAGGGGTGATAGGAAAATTAAAATGATGACTTTGGTGTGTAGAGGTGAGAGGATGATGTAGGAGATTAATCTGAGGACTGCAGCAGGAACGTTGAGATCTACGAGCGGAAAAAGGTCATGCCATCATCGGTTTGTCTTTGACTTAATCCAAGGGTATGTCATTTTCTTCTTTCACATCTCTTTACCTCTCGATGCCTCCAACAACCTTTAACTCCCGGATGCTTTAAATTCACTTTATGACTCTGTGTTACCTTTAAACACTGAAAGTCAACCAGTCAACTGAGACACGGGTCTAAAGACTTAAATTACAGCACAATAAAACAGCTTTAATGTCTTTTCTTTAGTTCGACATTAGATGTGGAAGACTGTGGATTTGCAGGGTTCTCAGCCTTTAACATACTGTATTAAAAATGTCTTTTGTGAGAACGTAATCCACCCTGAGCCCCATTAACAAAATCAAGGTGTCAACCTTTAGGAATGGAGTATGGACTGGTTCATCTATCACATACATAATGAATGAAAATTCAGCTGTCAGGTTTCTTGAAAGTTAATTGACGACCCATTAAAGTCCTTTAAAAGAATATAAATTTTATATTAGATTATTACAAAAAAGATCTGATTTTAAAGCATAAGGCTTTGACTGGTGAGAGGGAAGGTAACGCATGATACAAATGGAATATTTCTGAAAACATTAACATTTTAACTCAGGATACATCGAGTTTCCTCTATAAACTCAAAATAACATTTAGGGAGCGGCTTTACAAATAATATGTGATCTATGCATTGTAATAAAAATGTAAAAGGAACCATGAGCAAAAGAAATGTTAAAGTTGTTTCAAGCGTCTCGTCAAAGCAGAAATCAAAATTTTTTTGTCAGTTGGCACCATCTAGAGGCGGGAAAACATATTGCACCTTAAGCCTGCCTCTCTACTTCTGTGATTACGGCTGGAGGCAACACCCCATGAGGGTGAACGCGTACCTCTAGCCGACCAACAGAGCTACAACATTGTTTTACAATTATTATTCTCACATTATGCTGTTTATTCATAGCCTAGTGAACTAGACCAAATTCTTGCTTTGCAAAGTTTGGTCTAGGCACGCTTCATTGGAACCCTTGCAGCCTGATCCACTGCTGTGGCTGTCCAATCACAGCTCGCTATAGTCTTGGTTGGGCCAATCACAGCACTCTATATTTTGGGGCCAATCACAGAGCGGGAGTAGCCGATGACGTCAGCGCTGCAACCGCGAACACAAACATGGCGGCAACGCAGGAACCACGTTCATTTGAAACGGCTTTGTCATCAACATTGGATTATTTAGACTCCAACGTGCATAAGTCTGTCAGATTTACTTTGGCTTGCTTTTAGCACCCTCTAGTGTCTGTTACTGAAACCAAAAGTGAAACTTATCTCCTCGCTGTGCATTATTCTATTTAACACCCTAATCTAACTGCTGAAATGTCTCCTCAGCCTTCGTTAGTGTCTACAGGAGCGGTTCATCACTAAATCAAACAAATCAGCTGTGTTCATGGTCTAAAACATGCAGGAAACATGCTGGAAGCTGACTGCAGCACCAGGCATGTCAGCTCCACTTTACTAAGTCCAACAGGGACCGGACCGCCACTCTGAAGTTGCAAGTGCGGTATTCTGGCCACAGAGGGCGGTGGGGGTCTGAGTGACATTTCATTAACCCTGTAAAGGGTCATTTTAGCACATACTGGCTCAAGAACATGATTTAAAAATATAAAAAAGCTGCATAGTATGGCCTTTAAAGACTTACTTGTCCATAAGAAATGTCACCAACAACAGTCTAGGTATGTCCACAAACAAGTGCTCCCACTCTGTGATTGACACTTGAACATAAGTGGATGTCTAACGCTATAGGCTAATGCTGAGTAGTGCTCCATTCAAATTGCATGCATAAGACTATCGTTTTTACGGCTTTCTTAAAAAATCAAACATAGTTCCTGAAAGGTGGAAAACTTGGATTGCTGTTTTAAGATCACCATAGATATACCACCCATGTCTCTCATTCCCTGTCAGAAAACATAATACAGTAGGAAGCCATAAAGAGCAGAAAGTAAGCCTCAAAAAACAGTTACTACTCAAAATCTACAGGTTGTGCTCAAAAGATTCCTGATCTGTGAATTTTTAAGTTTCTAATATCAGCTTGATGATCAGATATAACCAAGGGGGCACCCCATGAATCCAGAACTGCTCCCAACACGGAAGTGCCAAAAATTGTTCCACCCTCATCCACTAGGGGCTGGCACCAGAAGTGAGCAAATCCATTGACTCCCATGTTAAAAATGCCAATTTTACAGCAGAAATAAACATGTTTACAGCCTGGTTCAACAAACCATTTTAGGTTTAATAGGTCTAGTTTACAATCATGACAACTCTGAGGGGGGTGAATTTTTTTGTAACTCTTCTGTTTAGATGTAATTAAATGTTTGAAATTAAGAATAATTAGATTTGATTGACAGCTAGCATTAGCATCAGAGCTAGCAGCTGGGGTAGGCCTCACTCACGTTAATAGATGTTCGGCCATTTCGACTCTCTGAACTTTAGTTGTGTCCTCTGTGTTTGTGTTTGGATGTTAATCATGGAATTATTTGGACAAAGTGGGCAAGCTGTGGTATTGATTGTGAGAGATCATCCAAGAAGCCTCTGCTTAATTTTTATCAGTAAGTAAAATTATATTTCCATACTTTATTTCGCTGGTTGAATGGGGAAAATGCTGTGTGTTTAACAAAACACTGCTTGGTCAAAGATGGGTTGAAATATAACGTATTGGTGGGGCTGGCTGGGTACCGAAACTCCGGCTAGGTAAGCTAACCAAGGCTAGCTAGTGGAGGCTTCGCTGATCCACCGTGGTCAAAGATCCACGAGGTCGCAGAATGGAGATTTGCTGAGTTTCGATAACGGGCCTCTCCCTTTAACAGTGGCGGCCCTGCGATCAGAGATCCGTGAAACTGCCGCTTCATCCTTGCGGAGGCAGCCCAGCACGCTCTCTTCTCCTGAGGGAGCTGGAAGACGCGTGGCCGCCTGGCTTCCATCCGAGTCTGTGGTTGTGCTGGTCTTAACCGCACGGGTTTCTGTCCCGGAGCTCCGTCTTAGCTTTGGTGGTTAGCTCAGTTTAGCTAGTAGCTACATTGGTTCGTTAGCGCCCACCTGGAGGTCTGGGAGTCAAAGACAGGTTAAACAATCTCTACATTATAAAAAACACTTATGATGACTTGATTTCCCTCAAGACTGCAGCAACAAAACATCCTGTAAACCAGATTTTCCTCCATTTTACATGAAGAAATCTTTTGATTTTGTCCTCCGATTTGTGCCAAAACATTAAGTGCCTGGATGCATCCTGTGTAGGCACAGATGGAGAGCTCAAAGCTGCTGTGACTGCTCTGTTAATGCGCTGCTTTCACTTCACACCAAGCTGCTATAGATCTTGCAATATCATTCAAAGATGAAGCATGTATCCCCACGGGGATGACATGTCAGAGTGAGTGACAGAACAATCTGCTGTGTCCACAAAAGTGTTCAGCGTTGATGTAGAGTCTCCATATCAACACATGCAGAAAAAAATATTATAAAAAACCAACATAGAAGCCAAGAGATTCTGTCACAGGAGCAGAAAGAAAACACCGGGACATGATGCATCATGAGCTGAGACACAGAGATGATGGCAGTGGGAAATCTATTACATTGGGAATGGAATGCACAGAGCTCTTCAGGGAGTTCTAGATACTTCTCGCTTTGCTCCCTAAAGACTTCCTGGAGGAAAGTGAATTCCTTAAAGGAGCAAAATGTAAGTGAATCAATCCCAAAACAGTATAATGTCTCAATCACGTTGGAAGGAACAGGTTTCATTGTCAGTTTTTCTCCTTTCAAAAAAAAAAAGAGGGATGTAGTTTCTGTTTACAATCTGTGAGCCCGTTAGGTTACCGAGTCTGTTAGGTTACCGAGTCTGCAGCGAGCTAATGCTGCAGTGCCGGCATTTGTAATTCAACACTGGCTGGCAAAAAGCTCCAGAGTTGTTTAAAGAACTGAATCCAGTAAACAGGAGCGACCCTGAAGTTATTTCTTGTACCCCGATGAAGCCATTTCATTTTTTTGTTTTACTCTAATATCAGGTGAAGCAGGCTAGAGCCTAACGTTGAGCTAACAATGCTAACAGTGAATTAGAAGCAAATTGTCGGCTCTAAAAATATCTCAAGCTACTTTTTCAATGACCAACATCTGGATATACAGTGAAATGTGTGTGAAGTGAATAATGAGTCAATTGTGGCAAACACCCACACTTCCTCTAATGCCAGAGGCATATTACCATAATAAATGTAGTAAGTGCTCCCTACCGTAAAACACCCAGAGTGCTAGCACCAGATATGACAATGTATTTTTCTACTTATCAACTTACTGTGTATGACTCATCTTTGCTTGTCATCTAGAATCTTCTGGTGCTGATCCGTAACTGGTTACAGCCATGAAACTCATGGAACGGGAGTGAGAAAGTAACTTTTTGTTTGTAAAAATGGGCTAAAGTACCCACATTTGACCACAGGATGTCATTCTTACTTCATTCTTACATATTGCACCTTTAACAGTTTTAGTCCTTAAATTATTAAAAAATATATCAAAGGTGTTGAACTGATAAAGACCATGGATATTGTGATCATTTTGGACCACATTTCCCATCCCTGCCTTTAAAATCAACCTAACTTCAGCTTGGCTCTTCAGCTTACCTGAGATCCGTGCAGACCCGCCCCTGATGTAAAGGGGTGGAGCCTGGAAAGCATAGATGACATCATTCTCAGCTATGCTGGTTACGTCGTCTTCGTCAAAGAAGGAGCGCTGGAACCCTGTGGAGTAAACCTCTGTCAGGATCACCTGGAGATCAACAGAGGCACACAAATGTCATTCAGCAGGCAGGGGGAAACTGTAACCATAGTTTAATCCTGCTTACCTGGTCTGGAGAAAGTTTCCCTTCATCAGCCACCATCCTTCTCAGGAAGGCAACAGAACCAAAGAGAGGCACAGCCAGCCCGACTCGCAGATACCGCTGTCCTTTGGTGCTGAACACCAGAGTGACACACAACGGTCTGACAAGGACAAAGACACACAGTCAGAAACAACATGGCTTCTTTTCTGATTCCTCTTAACCACTTCTCTTGTCGTCTCCTCTAAAGCAAAAAAAAGGGACATTAGAGGACATTCATAAATAAAACAAGCCATTTTAGCATAAATAATAAATTATTAGGACTTTGTTTTATGTGCGTGAAATAATAGACTCTCTATTGCATTTTTAAAAATCCGCTCTGACCTCTTCAGAGGCGCTGAAGGAGATGTGAGAACTGCAGCTGGTTTATGTGAGAGTCTATGATATGAATCTACACAGCAAAATGTATTAAACATATAAAAAATGTAGAGGTTGAATTTGATTTTTTTTTAAATTTCAGTTTGAACAGCAGATGCTTGATTATTATCTGTCTCAGAATCAAAAGTATCAACATGTGGATCAAAAGCACCCTTTTCCAACAGTTTATTCAGCTAAAAGCGTTTACTGGGTAGAAAAAAAGGTACTTTAGAAGTTTGCCCCCTTTAAGAAAAATTAAATTGAGTAGATGTTTAACTATGCTGTGCATGTCTCACAGACGTCTTTAAATGATATTTGTATAAAATTCACATAAACGCAGTGGGATTCAACCTTCCACAACCCCGGTGTTGTCTCTTTGAATCAATACTTAGTGGATTTGACTCAGACAGGCTTGTAGTTTTTACTCTGTTCTTTATTTGACAGGTAAAAAGTTTTTTTCTTGCATGCATCTAAGACGACTCAAACACCTTAAGCCTTTGGAATATTTAATGAGATTGTTTTATATAGCATTTATAGGTTATTAACATATTAACATCTAACAATAAATAGTTCAGTTTAAAACCTAGATTTAATTTCTTTGTTCAATTTTCAGGCTTTATAGCAACACTAAAGAACTTTTAACAATTGCTTTCAAACTGGTTTCTGTGATTCTTGAGCCAGAAACCTGAGCAACTTCACATTGACCAGCACTCTGTAGCCCTCTGCTGACCAGAAAGATTTTTTCTGTTTTGTTGGCATCATGGCGGAGCCTGGAAGTAAAAGTAAGAGCGTAATGTTTTTGAAGGTGAAGCAAAGAGCTAAAACCAGAGTGAACATCAGCACGGCTTATGCTAGTTTGAGGAAGCTAAAGGAGGCTACAAAATCACGGACTGATGGTGACCTGACTTTGTTGCTACTGGACTTGTAAGTAAAATATTTTTGTCCAACAGTGTGGATCTTTTTGATTTGTGGCTTATTTAGTATCTTGGCGCGTGTTAGTGTTAGCTTGTTGTTAGCGCTAGCTACAGCAGGATTTTTTACAACAGTTGTATTTCTGCTTTCAACCAGTAGGGGGAAAAGTGGGAAACTTATTTAGTGTTCAAAGGGTGAATTAGGCTGTGGATATTTTCCTAGTGATACGTTTGAGTTAAGTTTTCATACAAATTGAACTATAACAAGAGTGTAGGGAGCTGTTTTTAACCATTTACTAATAAACTCAACTTTAATGAGTACATTAAAGATTCAGACGAGTTATTTTATTTGTAAATGATCTGTCTCTGAATTCAAATGGAAATGTCTCCAAAATATCAGAAACATTTATTTTACTCGTATATATATTATATATATATATATATTATAACAAAAAGGTCAGCAGTTTGTACTGGATCATCTTATCAAACTGTAGTACATGCCTGATTAGGAGTCCAACAACAGCAATCAGTCCGAAAACAAAAACGACGTGTTTCTGGCTTAAAGAAATTGTGTTTAAAGAAATTCCATCTTTCTTCTCCTTTGTTTACTCCTACAGAAGTGTTTTCTGTTACCCTAATCACCACACATACTCTCCATCTGGCTCTTCCTCCAAACAAAGCTCTTAAAAACAATTCCCTAAATTAGACGAGATGTTGGCTGAACTTTTATCACCCATTTAAAAGATTAAGAACCAAAAGAGGCAAAGAGAAAACGCAGAAACATTTCTGTAAGTCAGTCACAGACAGAGGTGAAGCTTTCTAAAGCATCTCAGTGCGTTTCAGCTTAAAACGTCCCGCCAATCAGAAGAAACAGTCTTTTGTATTAGCTTTATACTGACACTAGATAGAAATGAGTGGCACACTCTCATTATTTCCTGGATGAATTGAATCCATTAGCATGCTCCCAGATTAACCTCAAATGACTTCTCTGTTCAATTCAACCAAAAACGACCAAAACAACAAACAGCTTGGAGCAAATTGTGAATCTGAAAAGATAAAAACAAAACGCTTCATTTAACAATTTGATTTCACTTCTCTGTTAATTGTAGCTTTCTTTGTTCCTCGAGTCTCTGCAGCTCCTTTTGTTTTAGAGAAGATTAAAAAGGTTTGTTTTTTCCTTCATCCGCCAGGCTGACGCCGGTTGTCTGGATTTGGATCCTCTCACATGTCGGTCAATGTGGCAGTCTGCAATATACCGTCATAGAAGAAGCAAATATATCCTTTTTTTTGTCTCAAAGCATCAAAACCATTTCAAATGAGAGCCGTTCCTGAGCAGACGCCATCTTTGTAGTTTTCTCCATCGCAGCTCTGGTGCTAAGCCCGCCCAACAAATGTAGAGCGATGTGATTAGCCAGACACAAAACTGTTTGGGCCAATGGTAGACCTGCTGAGGCTACAATGGAGCGTGGCTAGTCCGACCTGCAGAGCTAACTTTTTTGCTAAGGTAGGTCTAGATATCCAACCTACTGTCCAAAAGAAAATTTGCCAACTCTTCAGTCATGAGGCCTTGTAGATCACAAAGATCCCTCCATCTTTTTAGCATCTCCAATGTAAATTCTACTCAACTGTCGTAAACATCTCAAAAATTTTAAATTTTAAAATGTTTAAATTTTCTTTGAGAAGCAGAAGGCAGTCAAGGAATTGGTAGCTTAGGTATTGTTTTGGTTGCAAAAGTTCCAGCTTCTTCTGGTTTAACCCCATGTAGTGCATGCTGGGAACTGTAGTGCATTGTTGTTGACTGACAGCTGCCTCTTGTGAATTTGCTCTAGACTCGTGTAACTGATTTGTGCTGCTGTAGAGGCCAGGTCATAAAACTGGTCAGATAGTCACATTTAAGCATTTTTAAGTTACTTTACAATTTTGAAACTACCGACGCCAGCTTTAAAGGTGCGGTTCACTGAAAAAACATTTTCTAATTATTATTTCTGATTATAAGATTTTCATGCAAGCTGAACATGAAAATAGTTTCCTACACCCATCTCCTGCTTTAGCTTCTGATAGAAAATAGACAGTGAAAATTTAGGATCTCAAAATCCTGACAGATCTACGTCACACTGTCACTTAGCATTCATGGACTCACCCACCTTGACTCATGACGGTTGTTGGTTTAGCGTCCAGGAAACAGCAGAGAACGTCTCGACTAGTAGAAGCTAACCGTTAGCATTAGCTACTCCACCACACAGCAGAACTCCTCCAGGCTTGTGTTATTTGTGGAGATAAAACATCAACGTTGCAGAGCAAACAGAGTCAGTGGTAGAGTCGTGTTGCTGTTAGCCAATCAGAGGAGAGACGTCCAAATATCAGGAATTAAAACTCCAAATTCTGCCGTGTTCAGCTCTCCTCGGATGTGGCATCCTGCTAGTTCCTGAAACAAGCGCATCTGAGCCCCCCCAGTACGACTTGCAAAGCATCTATTCCTAGAGACCACTGCAGATGTATTGAATAAACAAATGTCCCACACCTTTAAGCTTCTGTGTGTTATTCTGAAGCAGTTGTTTATGTTGTTTGATGAACGTTCTCTTCCTCTGTTGTTGCTGCACACAGACTGCTAAAATGTGAATGGGAGCGGTGAACTGTGACTAAGGTATTTGGTATGTACTTTGTGTACCTGTTCCTAAAGTCTGTCCTGTCATTGGATGAATTCATGCAGCATTACAACTTCTAATCGTCTGAACTGTACATTAAACTAAAAACTCTCAACATCTCTTTTCATGTGATGTGGTGATATGTAGAAAATACGTTGTAATAAATGACCAGACTTATGTCCAGAGGGAATAACCTTTGGGCTAAATTTGGCCCAGGGACCACCAGTTGACAATCACTAGTAGGAATGACCCTAGGGGGAGACAACACCCACAGTGTCATCAAATTTGTAATGTATGCATACGTGTGTGTGTGTGTGTGTGAGTGAGAAAGCTCATTACAGCCTCTAACAGCTGTCTCAGCAGGAGCTCCTTTATGCCTCAGCCTGAAACACAAACAGCTCAGCACCACAGGACATGAGGAACATGAGAAGAGGCGAGCTGCAGGAAAACATCACGTTTGGTTCCCACATTACCAGGATTACAGAGACCTCCCCCAAACTGGGTGAAATTCTGATTCTAGTGTGTGTGTGATTAGGACGTATATGTCGAGTCTCCCTGTTTGAAAATGTCAGGATTTCCTGGGCAGGCGGCTCCTCCTGAAGCTGACCCAGATGATAGAAGGGTGTAGCGCTGTAAACTAGAATGAGACATTGTTCTTTAGTGGTTTCCACCAGCTTTTCCTTTCTGATACCAGCCACCTCAGCTCCACAGAGTCCAGAGTTCCAGCAGCCTGAAACAAACATGGGAGTAGTCCAGCCTGTTTTCTAATCGCATCTCTTAGTGTTCTGTGTCTTTAGCTTAAGAAAAGACTTCGTAACACATCTGCACCCTTAGCTTTACTTTTAAACAGAAACCACGCTATCTGTGGTAAAAAGGAAAGTTAGTTTTCTTCTGATGACCTGAAAATTAAGTCAAAAGACACTTCATATTAAAAACATGTCCCAAATCTCATTTTGATTCTGATGCAGAAGTTATAGGTGTCCATGTGGGTTCCAGGGTCATTGTCTGACCCCAGACCATCACACTGCCACCACTGTGGTTGACTGTTGCTATGACGATGTTTTACTACAGACAAACTCCTTATATGTACTCGTCAGGACAGTGCATGGGCCGAGCTCACCTGGTCTGCCGTAGAGGGATGGGCAGTGAGATGCAGAGGAAGGGATCGAAGGTGTTGCTCTGTCTGAGGCAGTGTGGACACGTCAGGGAGGATCTAAGGAAAGATCAGAAAGCGACCAGATTAGTGAAATAGTGCTGCTCTGACACAGACATCTAAACGAATCCTGAACTGTTCCTGCTGAATTCAGGAGGAACGCCGGAGCCTAATGACAGAGAACAAGAACCCTGTGCTCTATCCAGGTGCCGTGATCTGATTGTGAGACAGGAAAGGATGAGTGATGCAACCAGTGAAAACGAGCGAGATGGAGGGCGGGGGCAGAATTAGTACACCAACCCTCCTGGGGGTGAATCATGCCAATAAAGACAGAAGAGGTTTCCATCTCGTTGCGTCACTTTCAGTGTGAAGAGCAGAACTTCCTGCAGTCATCATCGTTCTTCCTTTACATCTGAATGCAGAGAAATGAATGAAAGCAGCAGAGTTGATTCTTTCCTTTCTATCAAACCCTTCCCACTCACACCAGTTACTCTAGAGAGCTACTTCTGCCAACGATGAGGTAAAAAGTCACGGTGCTTCAACCTGATCTGGATGATTTTCTATGAAACGAGCTGATGAAATAAATCCTTGTTTAAAAACTGTAGTTTCTCTTTTTATAGGTAAAAATCAATCAATGGATAAACACTTAAAAATCCTTGTTTACAAGTATTGTGAGTTGATTTTTCTTGCAGGTATTTTTTTAAACTACAAATAAAATTAATGACAAGTGTTGGATTGGTGCTGCGTCTGCAGTGATGCGGGCGTTGTACCGGTCTGTCGTGGTGAAGAGAGAGCTGAGCCAGAAGGTGAAGCTCTCGATTTACTGGTCGATCTACGTTCCTACCCTCAGCTATGGTCACGAGCTTTGGGTAGTGACCGAAAGAACGAGATCGCGGATACAAGCGGCTGAAATGAGTTTCCTTCGTAGGGTGTCTGGGCTCTCCCTTAGAGAAGCTTGGTCATCTGGGAGGGGCTCAGAGTAGACCTGCTGTTCCTCCACATCGAGGAGTCATTTGAGGTGGCTCGGGCATCTGGTTAGGATGCCTCCTGGACGCTTCCCTGGTGAGGTTTCCAGGCACGTCCAACTGGGAGGAGACCTAAAGGAAGACCCAGGACACGCTGGAGGGACTACCTTGGGATTCCCCTGGAGGAGCTGGCCCAAGTGGCTGGGGAGAGGGAAATCTGGGCCTCCCTCCTTAAGCTGCTGCCCCCGCGACCCGACTCCGGATAAGCGGATGACGATGGATGGATGGATAAATGGCAAATGTCTTTGAGACACTATGACATAACACTGCATCAGCATTCAGAGGTTGACTTGTAGTTAGAATAATTTAATCTGCTTTTATTGAGGAAGCCATCCTGGATTACAAAAGCACATAAAACACATCACTGTGGAATTATTGGTAAATCTTGCAATGTTGATCTAATTTCAGGCAGCATGGTGGTGCAGCTGGGAGCACTGTCACCTCAGAAAAATGGTTGCAGGTTTGAATCCTGGTTGCAGCCTTTCTGCAGGATTAGAGCCACTGAACGCTTTAACGCTGCTTCAAAATCACGTTTTCTAAACTTTGTGACTTCTAGAGCTTAATACACCTTGTGGTTATTTATTCAAGGGTCTAAATGATGTTGCTGCTCAGGTATGAACACCTTTTCAGGTAACTTTGCTTTTATTTAAGGTCTAAACGTTGTTTAGAAGGTGATATATCAGAGGAGTCAACAAGGTACAATGTATTTACCCTGGTTTCATTTCCAACACTGTCATCATAGTTGGTGTAAATCAGAAACTGTATGATGTTTTGATGCATGACTCCATTTGTAGCACTATGGAGACCACTGTGCTGAACATTAATAGATAATGGACTTGAGGGGAACAAAACCCAGCAGTAATAAAACAAAGTGTCAGAATGTTGTAAGAATTGATGCACACGAAGACAAATCTGGTTTCTGACACCGTTGTAGACGCAGAGGGAACAAACGGTCGATTCAGAATTACACAATGTAACAGAACCAACGTTGTTACTGAAGGAGACAAACAGGAATTATTCAAAGTAAAGTCATTTTGGGTCATTAAAACACTTTTCTTGTAAAGTATCGGGCAGTCACACAGAGGAGATGTGAGGGGGTAGAAAGGTGACCCAATCATCATTTTATAACTACATTTTAACCCTTTGAATCATATTAGAATAACGAGGAGCCTAAAGAAACCCAACTTCATTTCCCAGGGAGGTAGAAGGGATGCCGCTCCAGTCAGACCTGATCGTGTGGTCAGAACCACACAAGACTGTTCTGTTGGTAGAGCTCACCTCCTCGTGGGAGGATGGTATGGAGGCTGCCAATGAACAGAAGCATTCCAAGTATGTACAACTGGTAGAGAGCTGTGAGGAGGATGGCTGGAAAGCCATCATTTGCCCGGCTGAAGTGGGATGCAGGAGCTTTGTTTGGTCCTCAACGATTCGTCGACTCTGTGACACGGGATGCACAGGAGCAAGGTGTCGGAAAGCCATCAAAGAGCTGGCAGAAGAGACTGAGAAGGGCAGCTTTTGGCTGAGGTTGAGGAGAAAGGATAGGAGTTGGGGGTCTAATAACCCCTATGACATCAGTGGGGGTGGGGGGTGGCCATCGCTCCGGCACCAGGAGATGTACTGGGGTTGATGGAGTGAAACATCGATGACTGGTACTCCTTAGCTGATGACCTGCTTATGCCCAGAGAGGTGGTTAGACATCTGTGCAATGCCACTGGCTGAGGTCCAATTGTTGATAAACTGTGGCGGCCATCTTGAATTGGACTGACTCCAAAGGTTGCAGAAGTACATCCAGTGTTTATTCTGAAAATGTCATTAAAATCCATCCAGTGTTCATGATAAAAAGGCAGACTAGTGTTTATCCAAAGTGAAGCCATGATACCTCATTAAAGCCGCTGTAACAAATGTGGAAAATAAATTAGCTTCAAACATTTTTTCATGCCTCTTAACAACGTTCCAACATAGTATAGCTATAAATATTTTGTGGAGATAAAAAAAAACAATAAAGTGGATCTCTTGCATTTGTCTAAAATCCTCCACCAATAACACGTTTCAGACCGAAAGAAACTATTGGACCATCCGGTCGACGGTCTCACTGAATCGCTGCACTTCCCTGGGTCCTCCACTCGTATTTATCAACAGAACACCACTGGTGTGAGAGGTTCTCCGCTCAATAATATCAGAGAAGGAGAAACAGCCGGCTGCTACCACTTCAACTTTAGGACAAACTACCAGAGTCCCAAAAAGAAAAACACCATTTGAAGTCACGGACAACAAAAGACGTTTGGACCTAGAAAACGGTGACTGGTGTTTAGCGCTCTCTCGTTTCCTCTGGCGTTGTGGGTTTCTGGTTCCAGCAGAAGCGTCTCAGGGAAGATACCCGAGGGGAGGAGTGAGTGTTTCGTGATCGTGTTTGCGTTAAAAACCTAGCTTGTTCCGTAGATTTACTATAGCAGCTTTAACAGAAGCTGCCATGTTGTTGTTTTCCTAACTCCTCCCCTGGTCATGGTGTTTTTAAGCATCATATAACTAATTATGATGAAACATATTTGTTAAAGTAACATTTGAACACCCAGAACCAAAAGTCAGATTTTATAGACAAGGACTGAAGTACCTGGATACCTGCATGAAGATCATTTTCCTCTTGAACATTGAGGATTTCTTCCTGTATCCTGACATAAATATCTTTCAGAAACTGGCAGCTTCCATTGTGAAATGCTCCATTTGATCCTAAACACCAACAGTCCACGGCTCCATCCCAGCTTACAACCTGACTGGGAGTGATGTCGACTCTTTGATGGTGAGTTTTCATCCATCGACTCCACATTGAGCCAATCACCTTGAAATCTGTAAGTACTTCTTGGCTCATCCTGATGTTTGGAGTTTGGATCAGGTTTCAGCATTCTTTACCTTTATGCTTTGAACTCACATCAGTGGATTCTCAACCATTTTAGAAGCCTTTCGCACATTTAGACTTGTGCCAGTTATATCTATTTTTGGCTGGTTTTTCCTCACGTAACCAAGCTTCTAAAAATTCTACACACTTCAAATTTGAGAGGAAGTTTAGCCAGCGTGTCTGTTATGATAACATGTATTTATGGGTACTAGATGGTGTAATAAAGCAAGACAGCAAAGATACAAATTCATTACAGGTTACAAAATCATATATTCTAATAGTGAACATGATGATGAGACCGTTTAACTCAGTTTGATCCACTATGAGTTTGAATATTAGAAATTTGAAATTCAGTCCTGTACGCAAGCACAGAACTACCTACAGAAAGAGAGGAAAAGAAAAAGGCCTTTCCCAACCTTGAACACCAGTGTCTCCTGAACATGGACATCTATTCAACATTCATAATTTAGAAATTAAAAAATGTTTAAAAAATACGTTGACTATTCACTATCCTGAGATGTAGCAAAGGATAAGGAAAAATGCTAAAATAATGTCAAAGGATAAATAACTTTTTGAGCTGTAAACATACAGTAAAAAACCAAAGGACACACTCCGCTTGCCAAAGGTGAAGCCAACAAGGAAGTGACAAAAATTGCAGTTCCCCCCTCATCCACTAGGGGCTGGCTCCACAAAGAAGCAAGTTCTCATTGACTCCCATTTTAAAAATACCAATTTGACAGCAGAAATAAACATGTTTACAGCCTGGTTCAAAAGGTTTAGGTTTAATAGGTCTAGTTCACAGTCATGACAACTCTGAGGGGGGTGTTCTTTTGATTCACAGGTAGCAGATGAGCCGTCAGTGCTAGCGCTAGCGGCTAGCCTGCTTGCTCCAGGGAAGGCCTCAGCCTCTGGCTCATGTTAAAAGTGTTACAGCCTAGAAGGCAGAGGCTAGCACAGTCATTCAACTGCAGTTTTCTGGCTAAAAGCATCCGCCAACCTCCGTTAGCTTCAGTTAGCGCAGTTAGCTACATCGGCTCAGAGTTTGATGGGTGTCAGTCATCTGCCTCCGCCCTCACAGCCCCACTCTCAGCTCCATTTTTGTATTTTTCAGGAGTGACGAGATGTGCGACGTGCATGGCCAAGATGGCGGTGGTGGGAACCGCCCACTGGGCTTCAATTCAGCTCTTCAGAAACATACGGATGAAGGTACGGAGGTTCAGTCCATCACATATACAGTCTATGTAAAACACCCTCCTCTGTCTCTGCGTGTTTTCTGTGTTTTGTTTGTTCTTTTGGTTCACTGAGCAACAAGCATCGTGAACCTTTGTGACCTTTACACAAAATGAGAAAGCCAGCTTGGATGAATTGTGCAGAACGCGTTTTTCCTTACAGAGGGGGCACCTGACAGACTTAGTGGGGGAGCAGATGGGGGAGTAAACTAAAGCTCTATTCAAGCAAGCCCAGCTGACACGGCTCTTAGTGGATCTCTCCCTCTTGGCAGAGCAGAATGGCTGCCCTACGGATGTCTTATTTTCGCCAGGAAACAGTGAGGGTAGCTGCACGCCATGCATACAAATCGCACTCAGACGCCACTAAAACATAGATGTGCCCTGTGCTGCTCTAAAACACCTAAAGAGAAAAGGAGCAAAGGAGGAGGTGATATTCTGGTGATGCTCTAATGGGGGAAGCGTGCAAATGTTGAGAGGTGTGTATCTGAAATGCAGCCATGCTGAAGCGACTATGGGCTGCATGATTGTCAGAGCCTGAGCGGTTCCCAACACAACGGCTGCGTGCACTTATCAGGTGTCTTTGTCTAAAACCTTTTATTTCAGAGTACGATTTTACAAACATTTAAAAGCTGTTAAATCATAATCAGAATGTTTGTTTTAGGAAGTTAATTTGCAACCTTAAAATGATAAATTAGAAGATCTGAAGTGGAGTTCTGATTGAATAATTAATATCTCACCAGACTTGTTCTGTCAAGGCTTAACAAGCTAACTGCTAGTTTGGTCAGGGCCAAGACCAAAGAGAAAAACAGCTGCGTAAATCATCTAACTGGCTAAGCACGGACAACGCAAATGTAAACACAATTACCCCACCCAGCCACTTGGGCCGAGCTGACCTGGATGTAAATGTGTGTCCTGGGTCTTCCTTTAGGTCTCCTCCTGGTTGGATGTGCCTGGAGAACCTCACCAGGAGGCATCCTAACCAGATGCCCGAGCCACCTCAACTGGCTCCTCTCGATGTGGAGGAACAGCAGATCTACTCTAAGCCCCTCCTGGATGACTGAGCTTCTCACTCTATCTCTAAGGGAGAGCCCAGCCACCCTGTGGAGAAAACTCATTTTGACCGCTTGTATCCGTGATCTCATTCTTTGGGTCACTACCCAAAGCTCGTGACCATGTAACGTAGATCGACCGGTAAATTGAGAGCTTCGCCTTGATGCAGCACCAATCCGCCTATCGATCTCGTGCTCCATCTTTCCCTCACTCATGAACAAGACCCCGAGATACTTAAACTCCTTCACTTGAGGCAGAACCTCGTCCCTGACCTGGAAAGACATTCTATCCTTTTCCCCTTTATTTGAGTTAAAAACTTTTGTTCAGCATTTTCTAAGATCCGTTTTTGGCCATGTAAAATTGAGTTGCCTCCAAAAGTGAATCGGTGGCAGTTTTCTGCTTTTTCGGACAAATACACTATCCATAAGGATTAGCACCATGCCAGTGGTCTACAAGGCCTAACTGCCCGTCACTTGGCTTCAGCACCATTGATTTACAAATTCCTTTATGTCACCAGACTACGCCTATGACACGCAAAATCAAAAATCTGGTTCCAGATTTCTCTTCTGTCCACAGTTCACACATCACCAACAACAGGAAGAAGTCAGATTTATCATACGTTTGAGGGAGAGGTGTGTGTTGATCAGTTCCATAACGCGATGACACATAAGGATCCAACAACTCATCCCGGACAGCGACTTAACTTGCTTGAGCGTGGATAACGGCTCTGATGATTGTGTAGCAACAACCGGGCCATTACAGGAATGATTCTCCAGTCCGTCAACTCCGGATAGGAGAACGTTTGACACAGCTTTGTCAAGAGTGGTGGAGCCTCAGGAGGCAGCTCCTTCAGCAGAAAGGGGGACACCAGTCAGGAAGCATTTGATCTAAATCAATCTGAGATGCTAAAAGTTTAATTTCACTTCAGACCCTAGAATCGGGAATGACGTCGGCATTTTTATCATTCTAAATACAGATGAGGAGCATTGTTCCTCACGGTTGTTCTGAGTCATGTTCTGGTCTGTATACACACACACACACACACACACACGCACACACACACGTATATTCTCTATTGCCTGTGAGGCTGATGATTGCTCCTCTTCCTGTTTGGACACGCCCATATGGGTCACAGCTAAAACTGTAAGGGGGGCAACTCGAACAGACGTGTTACTGGTGGTCACACTGGGATGTCAGTTTTCCAGGGAATTAGCAGATGAAGAAAAACACATTTAATAATCAGATCAGATGTAGGTGTCACATACTGACTTGTGAAAGGGAAAGACTATGCAGAAGGATCTGATGGATATTTGAATTCCTCCAATATATCAGATTTGCAACCCAACAGCCAAACATTATGAGCAATAGCTGCTGCCTTTTTACCTTCAAATAACTCTGAAACTAGTTGAAGACCTAGAACTTCATGGATATTTTCAGTTCAAATTACATTAAAGGTACACAAAGTAACTTTGTCATATTTTAAAATCATTTTCTTGAGTCAGTAGGAGGTAAAATGACCCTTTACAGGGTCATTGAATGGTCTCTCAGCCCCCTCTGCTCCTTGTTAGGGAGAATACCGCATTTCCAACTTGAGCCGCTCCGGACCGGTGACCTGGGGCCTCATTTATCAAACGTTCGTAGAAACGTTCCTATATTCCCTCCTACGGATGAAATTTAGAATGTGTGTACGAACAGTCAATGTCCTGATTTATGAAACATGCGGTGGCCTCTCGTACGCATGTTCCTCTGCAATCATCTAATGATAAATCCCACTTGTGCGCATATAGGAGCTCGTGCACGTGTATCGTCATTTACATACAGAAACGCCCTAAATTAACCATATTTGGTCACAATTCGTCCTCAGGTCGGGAGGGGATTCCCTGGGTTCTTCCCGGAAAAAAAAGACAAACTTTATTGACAGCGAGGGGAGCAGAGGAGGTTCTGGAGGTTGTTTTATTTGTAAAACATAATCTGGACTGGAATCGGATCAGTGCGCTGCGCTCACGGAAGAGCCATTCCCTCCGGAGTGCACTCTGCTCTGCTAAATCCTCCAATAATAATAATAAGAATAAGAAACGATCTTTTATATAGCGCATCTCAAGAAAAATCACGATGCGCTTCACAAGGACAAAATAATTAAATTAAATTAAATTACAACATAATAAATAAATAAATGCAAAATGATATAAAACATCATAAACATGGGAAGAGTAAACATTGTGATTACAAAATAACACGAAATCAGCCGTTCTACAGTCAGATTCCCGTTGGTCATGGGTGTTTTAGCACCAATAATGTGACTCAGCTGTTTATCCACTGAAATAATTATTTATTGGGTATAATAATTAGTGGATGAGGAACACGCGTGGATCACTGAGACCTTCAGAATTGCTGTTCCCTCGTTCTGCCACTAGATGCTGTTCCTACGCATGGTCACAGCTGTACTTATATTTAGGAACGTTTTCACACACAAGTACAAATTGGTAAATACCACACAATGCGTAAAATCATTCCCACGCACGAAATACGCACAGATCTGTTCGAAAGTACGGTTGATAAATGAGGCCCCTGGAGTCTCACAATATCACGTATCTCAGGTGAAGCAGTAACGCTTTACGGTAATCCATGTTTACACCTCAGAACCATAGCTGTCAAGTCTTCCGTTTAGGATGGGAAATTTCTGTATTTCACCCGTTTCCCATTGAATAACGAGAGCTCAGGGACAAAAAAGGATTCAAATTAGATGCAGACCTCGCGATCATGCTTTTGCGCTTGTAAGTACAACTTTACTTTGTGCTCAGCTGGTTTGAAAACACGGGCGCACAGCGATGGGCAGGTGAAAACCGTTTGATTTACGACAGTGATTTAAAGCCATACTATGCAACTTTTTCATATTTTTAAATCATGTTCTTGAGCCAGTTTGTGCTAAAATGACCCTTTACAGGGTTAATGAAATGTCACTCAGAACCCCACCGCCCTCTGTGGCCAGAATACCACACTTGCAACTTCAGAGTGGCGGCCGCTCCCTGTTGGTCTTAGTAAAGTGGAGCTGACATGCCTGGTGCTGCAGTCTGCTTCCAGCATGTTTCCTGCATGTTTTAGGTCTTGAACACAGCTGATGTGTTTGATTTAGTGATGAACCGCTCCTGTAGACACTAATGAAGGCTGAGGAGACATTTCAGCAGTTAGATTAAGGTGTTAAAATGATGAACGCACAGCGAGGAGATGAGTTTCACTTTTGGTCGGTTCTACTCAATGGACACTAGGGGGTGTTAAAGCACACCAAAGCTACCTATAGGCCTTTCACATTTTGGCCAGCTCTACCTCGTCCAGGTATGGTATAAAGTGTTAGCACCAGCATAGCCTGGATTTTTTTGTGCTCAACTGGTTGTTTTTTCAGCCCTCTTCCCAAGGTGGTCTGCTTCGGGCTGAACTGACCCAACACACCCACTACCAATTGATTGGCCGCTTCAAATTCACGCCTACCATTAGGGGGAGCCTTAGATTGGCGGGTAGAATCAGCCAGCGGGGGTTTCCCAAATGCTCGATTCATTATCATTCTGGATACCGAGGAGTTAACAAGCCTCTGACTGAAGCCGTCCCTCTCACTGAGACATACTGTGAGGAGCGCATACACACACACACACACACACACACACACACACACACACACACACACACACACACACACACACACACACACACACACACACACACACACACACACACACAGCGCTGGCGAGGCATAAGCTGGGCAGCATGAGGACAGACAGCAGTTTGGATGCAATATCAGAGTCTCCAAAAGCAACACCACTCACGGCCACCTTTGTTTAATTTAAGAAACACACCACGAACGTTTCCACACGTCTTTTACCCTGCCCACATACCCGGATCGACGCCACCCAGCCTGGACCGGACCGGGACAGATGTGGAAGTGCCTCTAGAGTCCTTTTAAATTGGTACACATTTGTGTACCTCAAAACCGCAAATGAAATGATGCTGCAGATTTTCTTGTCCCAAATTAGTAACAAAGCGTTTTACTTGTTAAAGTCCCACTAGTTGTCACACACACTGGTGTGTGTGAAATTTGTTCTCCGCATTTGACCCATCCCCTGGGGGAGCGGTGAGCTGCAGCTGTGACTGCACTCGGGAACCATTTGGTGGTTTAACCCCCCAATCCAACCCCTTAATGCTGAGTGTCAAGCGAGGAGGCATTGGGTCCCATTTTTTCAAAGTCTTTGGTATGAGCCAACTGGGATTTTAACTCTGATATCCCAGTCTCAGGGTGGACACTCAAACCACTAGGCCACTGAGCTGGTCCACTAGGCCACTGAGCTGGTCTCAGTTTCTTTATAATTTAGTCGAATTTCACTCACATTTGCCACATTTGAAAAGTCAGATTCTCTCTGGCTGTTTGGTGGTTTTTCATCAAAAAGGCAACAATGATCTTTGAAGTAGAGAGAAAAAAAATCTCCACATATTTGAACCAACGAGCTCTTAAAAAAGAAGAAAACACTTGACCAGTGGGACAGATAAGTACCCCCAATTGCTCCAGAACAAAAACACAAACTCCGAGGAAAAACACTGGTAAGAAAAAGTTTTCCCAAGAGGACACAAAGATTAGGAAATGAGGGTGGGGGGAATGTCTGCTGTTGTGTCCTTGGGAATTAAACGTGTGTGTGTGTGTGTGTGTGTGTGTGTGTGTGTGTGTGTGTGTGTGTGTGTGTGTGTGTGTGTGTGAGATATGCACATTTTGGTGATTCTATCAGTGCAGTGTGAACAAGCATCGCTGAAGTTGTGACCTTTCTGACATTTGGACTGTCAGTGACTGTGTAGACAACACTCACATGACCTGTAATGACATGGCGTGTGGTTTTACAACAAAACTAGGATGCTGCTTAGAGTTTTATTTTGATGCATAAAATACACGACATCCTTCCTTGAAGTCTTTCAAAAGGTTTCAAAATGAGGCTCTGCTCACGCTGACCCCCCCATGGACAAAAAAATCCACAGGAGGTGCTTCATGAATCTCCACGTCTTCCATCGTCACATGATGGTCGTGGGCATCCCAGTAAACCGCTGCACAGTCTCTAAAAAGCCCTGCTGTTCTTTTTGTTGCCATTGCAGAATTCAGTCTCAAGCAGGTGTGATTGTAATGTGTTTATGGTGTCAACTCACTTGTACTGAGCCTGGAAATGTTCCTGGACAAAGCTGTGCCGGATCCTGTGCTGATGGGACTGGATGGGATCGGGAAGCAGCACCTCCTCAGCTCCACTGGGACCCTGCAGCAACAGAGGAGGTCGCTCATAAACACGCTGGTCTTAGGATTTCAGCGATGAAGTCAAAAGAGGCAGAAAGCACTGACCTCACAACCCCTCCCAAACAAAAGAGGCCCCTGTTTCTTCCTCTTTTATCTTTTCACCTACAGCAGAGAGGAGGCTGCCTTGGACGGAGATTAAACAACAGTAGGGAAAGTATGCGGTGATGCTTGCAAGGTCACACAGAGTGAAAGATGTGGGATGGGAACCTGGGAGGGTCTGACAAACCGCGCTGAGCTTTAAGGATCTTGTTTTCTGTTACAAAACTAACATTGCATTCATTAATGATACTCTAATGCACAAATCCAAAACTGTACTAGAAAAATCCTAAAACATCAAAAAGTGTCTTTTACGCCAGATTCAAGAATGTGTGTCTCTTTTTCAAAACTGCCCAGTTTCTGACATGGGATTAACATTTTCGATGAACCTTCAAAGAAAAGAATATTTTAAATATCCTTTCGCTGAATGATCATTTTCTTCCGTTTCTATCCGACATCTGAGCTTTGACTCATCCCGTCCTTTTTGATCCGTCCCTCTGAGGGTTAGTTATTCTGCTGAGAGTCGTTAGGATTCTAAAAGGGTCCGTGCATGAGGAGCTGGCCCTTTAACGCGCACGTACACACACACACACACACACACACACACACACACACACACACACACACACACACACACACATACACACACAGATTCCAGCCCTGAGAGAGGTCCACACAGCCTAAAAAAGAAGAGCACTAGCTTGGCTTTCTCTAAAAAGGAAAGTTTTTACTCATTTTCCGATCTTGTTTTATCCTTTTATCGTTACATCCAAAGTTATAGGTAGCTGGCATCTGTGTCTAGGGATCATCCAGTCTATCTTCGAGCCAAAACAGAGATTTAAAAACCCCTGCACAGCAGCTAGAGACGCTCACAAGTCATTCTTTCCACGTTCAAGTCTAGAGTCTCTGATGACTGAAAGGTCTCTTCTCGTTGAATTCCTTCCATCTAGTCTACCTAAAAACATCGATGTCAGGAATTCAAAGCATCTGTGGGTGCAGCTTCTAGTTTAGGACATGAAAACTAATCAGCTGGAGTCCAGTGATGTCTGAGGGGATTTTGTTGAAATGGCACTTTGTTATTGTTACTGAACATTTTTCAAAACAAAAGCTTCTCAAAAATGATTTTAAAGCAGAAATCCGGAGTTTCTCTCAGAGGGCACCAGCTAGAGGTGAAAAAATGTACTGATCAAAAGAAGAAAAAACAACAGAAATGTTTGACACTCCTTGTGATTAGATTCATGACGACGTGAATCTGAGGTCTCTGGGTCTGCAGCTGTGTACTATTGTGGAATTCACACGAGGGGAGGCGGAGTTTCATCGAATCCAAGCGTCTTATTTCCATGTTGGAGGAATGGCTCATGAAAATAACTCATATTTCATAAAGTATGACATCTCATTAGTGCCAACAGTAATAATTTATCATATAATGTGCCTATCGTTGTTCTGGAAGGTGTAAAATGACATGATCCAGGTTCTTTAATAAAATGATGATACAAGGAACTATATTGTGTTTGAATCAACTCTCAAAAATCTTTTCAAATGTATTTTTTCAATAGTTAGATCATGAACAACTATGGTATGAAAGTCTGTTTATGAGCTGAGCTTCTCCACCAGCCTGACCTTGCTGAGAGGAACTGTTCTCTCTGAGTTTTGTCTATGGACACGTGTTTCCCCGGATCTCCTGGTACCGCTGTAGCTGCTCCTGTTCTCAGGGTGGAAGCTCAACCAGGAACATCCGCTCAATCAAGCTAAAAGGAGGTTTAGGGTTTCTAAAGAAGCGTGTGTGTTTGACTGAGAAATCAGTGTGAGGTGCATACCAAGAAAGTTCTCTGGGCTTCACCACCATTTCAAATCCAGAGTCTATTCTTCTACAGACACTGGAGCTCTGTCAGGACCGAGCTCAAGGCTGAAACCTGACCTTCCTGCTGCTTGTGCTTCATCAGGCATATTCAGAGACAAAACTAATTATTCTTTGCACGGAAGTCAGGAGTTCTCACTCGTTTCATTCTTCTCTGTCTCCTACGTCCAGACTGCCAACACGTGGAAGGTAAGAATTCAACACGTCGTCTTTACTTATTCAAGCACAGCATTGCACTCCTTGTTTTCCATCCACAAGTTTGGTAACAGATTCCTCTGCTATCTTTCTGTAGGAGATAACAGGCCAAGGCCAAACAGAGCAGGCCCACTCGCTCTTATCACCTCCCTGAAACCCAAGCTCAGCTCAGCCAAGTCAACACACTGCAAGGTGTCAGTGGTGTGTTACAAACAAGTGGACGTTAAAAACCACCGGGAGTGAGAGAGGGAACCCACTGACATGTGGTCCAGATAACTCTGTAGTCACACCAATGATCCCAACCTGATATCACCCCCCCCCCCCCCCCACAGCACTGCTGGTCTGAGAAATCGTCTCACGGGTTGTGAAATGACCCCAACAGAGCAGAGGTCCATCTCAAGAGATGCCACGAGTCGGTCTGAAATTGAGATGCTATCTGGAAAATTGGCTGTCAAAAATAACACGGCAGCTTCAAACTGATAAAAATGTGACTAAACAGACAACAGAGAGAAGAAACAAATCAGGGGAGCTATGTTTAGATCAAAGAGACGAAAAGAAGAAGGTGTGAAATGTTTAAAATGCACACACTCCCACGGAGGTTAGCTTTGTGTGTTCAGCCATATCCTTGTTTCTGAGTTTACTAAAGCAACTTGAGAGTTTTTAACTTTCCTCAAATCAAATGATAGTGATTCTGCAGCCAAACAATCAGGTTTGCCTATAAACAGGGAATAGTTTATTAGTTTGCTGTTTTATCATTGATGTTTGTTACAGAATTATTTGAATACCTGATCCAATAGGTAAAGGGTTACCCCCTCTGCTGAGGCAAAATCTGCAAATTAGCCAATAGGTCAAAGGTGCTGCTCCCTATTCTCACGTCAGTGGTCGGTTGTTTACAGTATATTGTTGATTAAAGAATCAAAAAGCCAACAAAATTTGGAAAACAGCAATATTGCACATGAGGGGGTTTCTGCAATAAAACCCAACCCCTCATAGTCTGCTTCTGCATATAAACGACTGTGACCGGTGGATCGCTGCGTGTCAGATACTTTAACACTAGATGAGAACACATTGAGTTCATTTGCCTCTAACTTTAAAGCCGGACCTGTGATGTGACTATCACACACACGTAGACTACAATGTCGATGTGCGAACGTAACACAGTTCAGCCATAAATGCAAAAGGGATGAGTTTTCTACCAAACTGGTTTTGGTGCTAGATCAAAGCTGGTTCCTAACTCATTAAAAACTAGCCGTTGTTTATCTTCAGACAGAGAACCACCACCACTGACATCTTTATTTTGGTAAATCTTACTCATGCTCCTGGCCAGGTTCAGCCTTGGAGAGGGAGCTAAGGAGCCCTATCATCCCAAAGGTGCTCCAAGTAGAGCCGCTGCTCCTCCTTATCAAAACGAGTTCGCTGAGGTGGTTCAGGCATCTCATTAAGATGTCAGGTTGGAGGTTTTCCTATAGTGACAGGAGACCCTGGAGCAGATTCAGACCTTAGACCCTTTCTGTTCCAGGAAACACCTTGGGGTCCCTCAGTAGGAGCAGAAGAGTGCCATTGGAAAGAGGGTTGGCCATTAATATATAGACCTTTTTCACTTAAAAGACCATTACTAATTCAGAAAAAAGCCTCAAGAAGCACTGAAATAAAGCAGAGGCTAGTAGGGTACCATGGAGGAATGTAAACACAAAGAAAAGTAATATATCAGCTATGCAAAGTCTGAGAACTGTCTACTTGGGTTTAATCTATAAGCCTCAATGTCAGGAGAAATGTGTGGAGAAAATTAAAGCTCAAAGCCTCTCACTCTGGAGTGATGTAATTGATTTCTAGGATTTAGATAAATGACAAAGATACGGCAAGCAGCTGAGGAGTGGGCTGGAGCCCAGTCGCCGGCTGCCAGTGAGAGGCCAGAGGTCACAGAGTGTGATATTTAAAGCTGACTGGAAGAGGAAGAGAGAGGAGAGTTGTGATAAACAGTTGTGCAGCTGCATCTTGAAAAGCTCACACTGCCTGATCAGGGAGCTGAAAATACCACCTGATAAAAGTCCAAGCTGATTATGAAACCAATGGACCAGTAAAGATAACTGAGGATCCTCAATCATCCACCATCTTGATGAGAAAATGTCTACTGATGCTTTTTGATTTTATTTCTGGTGTCATTTGTCTTGGGCAACAAACGAACATGTTGTTATCCAGCACAGAGATTAAAGCTGCACGACGTTTGAGCATCAGCATCATGTACGTGTGTGCAATAGTCACACTGCAGGTCCTGATGCGATGCTGGAGGCAAATTCATTCAACGTGGTCTCATCTAATGTTAATAAGACTTCTACAGTGCAATAATCACAAAACAGTCTGATGTCTCAATCATGTTGGTTGCATTGAAACAAATTTCCTTCTCAGTCGGCTGGGGGGTTGTCAGTTTTTCTACTTTTAAAAAGGCAGAAGATGGACGTAGTCTTTCTTTACAATCTGTCCCGCCTCCATTCTGCTTGGTTCCAGAGCCAGACATGTGTGATCCTGCTGCGTTGCCAAGTCTGTGCCGGCATTTGTAATGTCGTCACCGTCTGGCAAAGAGCAGCAGCATTGTGAACAGAATTTTAGCCAGTAAACAGGAGCGACCCAGAAGTTATTTCTTGTTCTAAAGCCTGATTTATACTTCTCCATCTGCGTGGGTTTGAAGACACGCAACGCCATTATGTGTCAGCGCGAGGGCTCTCTGACAGGCTCGCAGAGGGCCAACTCTTCATGCTCAACTATTCCTCAAAAGTGACGAAGACCAAGCTTGTGATTGGTCAAGACGCCGCTTCCTTTAACTTTGTCAACAGCACAGCCATTACCCCGTCAAAAAATAGAGTCAAAGATATTTAGCGGCACACAGAACAGATTGAAGTCTGAAAATCTGAACGTTTATTCACCCGTGACCGAAGGAGTACAAAGACACGCAGCAAGCGTTTTTATTCGTGGACGGAAATGACGGGAAATGTGAGTTTAGAGGTGGTGAGTGCATGAAGAAGTGGAGAAAGGCAGAACTCTTTCATCTTTGAACATCTTTGTTACGTTCATTCTGTTGATTTTCTGATTCCATATTTTTCGGTTCTTTTTTATACACAGAGTAGAAGCGCTTGTTTTAACCTTCCTGCTGAGTTTCGGCCACAGCTGTTGCCTTCGTCAGAGCATCACGATGGTGGTGGTGTCACTTCCGTCTCCGTTTATCACCAACATCGGTGACGCTCTGACGAAGGCAACAGCTGTGGCCGAAACTCAGCAGGAAGGTTAAAACAAGCTCTTCTACTCTGTGTATAAAAAAGAACAGAAAAGGTCTTTCATCTTCTTTAGTTTTTCCACGGTGAGATGTGACATATTGGATTTAGAAAGAGCACTTCATTCATTCCAACATCACTGATGTAAACACACGGACCACACGCAAACTCCCAAATCTCGGTTAAATCCCAGACCACTGACTCCCGGACATCAGCGCTTTAGTATGAAATCCTGATTAATGATGTACTCTGTCCCTTCGGTGGAGCCTTCAATAATTCACCCAAAACGTGTTGGGAGGAGTGATTCATCTCAACAGGAACCCAGGCACTCTTGACTTCAGCCAGCTCAAGGTGGATGCAGGAAATGTGACCACCTGTCTTGTCCTGATGGGTTTTCAGGGACATAAGAGGAGGCAGATCTCAGTAACAGCCCTGATGTGAATAATTCAGACGAGCAGCAGAAATGCACAGACACAGCGATGGACGTGCATCCACGCTGCAGTGTGCACTACAGCGGAGTGATGGAGAACACGCACCCGGCAGCACCTCGATCCCTGAGGTGATCGTAGCTCAGACGGTCAGAGACGTAGAAGAAGAGAGAAGAAAGTGAAGCACATGGAAACACAATGCATCTATGCGAGTGTTTATTGATAGACAGCACCAAGAGAATTATTGAGTAAGAAGTGTATTCAGCTGACAAGCAGTCTTAATAAATAATGGACAGTCTCTTTCAGTTCGGTGTGCTTTCATGTGGCTTCCTCTCTATAAATAGTCTATAAATAATAGTGATGCTGGAAGCTTTTCTCCTGACCCTTCAGCCCATTATTACCCACCAGCACACACTCTTACTGTGCTACGTTTATGGACACGCAGAAAGCCCGGACATTGATTCATGGGCTCAAATTGACCTTGGGATTCTTCCTGAATGATTGCTGCATGCAGCAAACAGCTTGAGCATGCTCTAATTTGGACAGGCAGGTCAAGAGGAAGGACAAACTAGTCCTGAAGACACTCTGGCACTGGTTTAGGGTGTACAGACATGGACAATAATTTGTTGGTACTCTTCGACTGGTGAAGAAAAACCCAAAATAATCACAAAAATGTACCTAAATAAAATCAGGCATTTGAAATAAGGTTCAACAGAATATTTAGAGCAAAATAAACTATTGAAACATTGCAAAATAATAATAATAATAATAATTTGTAGACTACAGTGAGATGTTAAACTAGGGTGTCCTGTAATCAGCATCACAGCTGTCTTTAATCCTGGAATCAGTGAGTCTGCCTGTTCAAAGACTGAAAGGTAGTCACAGTGCTGTTTGGGATCAGGGTGTGTACCACAATGAACATGGACACAGAAAGCTGAGGACACAGTTGTCTCAGGAGATCACAAACACTAACCTTAACCCCAACCCTAACCCTAGAAGACCTTCTCCAACCAGCGTGACGTTCCTGTGACTACAGACCACCTCTCTGGATGTTGGACTCAAGAAGAAAACTGATGACAAATTGAAAAGCTGGAAAATGTGAACAGAACCCAAAGAGACAAGAATACCTTTCAAAGAGGTTAGAGGTCAACTCCAAGGTCAAGGTACATCAGTGTCAGATAGGAGTCAAAGTGGACCTGATGAAAGACGACTGAGGAGGACACCACTGCTGGACGAACATCATGAAAATTGTCACGGGTCCTGCTGCTGCCCCCACCTCTTCTACTCCCAGCAGTCCCCTCAGGCGCTCCACCGTCACCAGAACTCCACTTCCCAGCATCCCTCGTCGGCACCTCAGATCCACGTCATCGCCCCGAGACTATATACGGAAGTGATTCCGCCCGCTCCAGCACTCAGCCATCGTTTACCATGAACTTTGGATTAAGAGTTTACCAGGCTTACCAGCCACTATCCACGCCAGATCGGTCGACATTCCAGACCAGTCTCGAATCCACGTCAGTCCACGTTCCAGACCCGCTGACGGACTGTCTTCGATACGTAAGTCAGTCTTTTTCTCTTACCGGAACGCCCGCACTTCCTCGTTACTCCTCGAGTTACGTGCCGCGTTCCGAGATTAAAGCTGCGTGTTCAGTTCCTCCCGACGTCAGTTCACTCCGCGTCTGGGTTATTCTGACACGCCACATCCGAACTCCCGGTTCAGCCAGTCCAACCCGCGTCAATTCTGACAAAAATCACACTAGAATTTGTCTAAATTCATGTTAATGAGTCACAAAGCTTCTGTGACAACGTTTTTTTTATCCAGATGAGACAAAACTGGAGATTTATGTCAAATCCCATCAGCTCTACTGTTACAGACACAAAAACAAAACAAAGAAAATAGCCCTGTAGCTACTGGGTAACATGGAGGAGGATCAGTTCTGCTTTACTGCATCTGGACCAAGAAGTCATGAATCAGTTTAGGATCCAATAACATTTGAAAACACAGAAAAACACATCCACCAACTGACCGAGATTACAGACTTCCTCAGAAAATGAATAAAAAATTAATTATGATACCGTTAGAAACCTAATTCACTTAAAGCCCGTTTTCACCTTTGTGTATCAAGAAAATAATGAAATGATCACTTAAGGGTCATAAAGTCAGTCATGTTAGTAAAAACGCAGGTCAGCTCTTATAAGCAAGTAACCTTTATTTGTTAGCACCTTTCACAGATGAAAATCACAAGGTGCTTCACATTAAAACAGAATAACATACTAGAGAACAAGACAAGCAATAAAATTATGTAAAAGCAAGTTTGAAAAGCCAAATTTTAAAAACTTTTTAAACGCGCAAAAGGAATTAGCACGGCGAAGAGATAGAGGAGTATATTCCACCGTTTCACAGCCGCAGAGCCATAGCCTTAAAGGAGCGATCGCCACGGGACTTTAGGCGGATTTGTGGGACCAGCAGGAACATCTGATCTTCTGATCTCAGGCAACATTCAGGAGTGTACATTTGCACCAGATCAGTTATATGTGAGGATGCTTGACCATGTAAGTCTTTAAAAGTTAAGGATAGGATAAGGATTTAAAATGAACTCTAAATTTCACAGGAAGCCAGTGGAGTGAGGCCAGGACAGGAGTAATGTGAACAGTGTTTTTGCTGCTTGAGATTTAGACCAACTTAAAGACTGTTGCAGTAGTCCAGGCACGATGAAACAAAAGCATAAATGACCATTTCCAGATCGGACTTGGAAATGAAAGGTTTTAATTTAGAGATGTTCCAGAGGTGAAAGAAGCAGTTTTTAATGAGTTGATTACAGTGCCGTTCAAACGACATCACAGGATCAAATGTGACACCTAGGTTCCGTACAAAGGGTTAGACAAAAGAGGACAGGAAACCTACGTGCTGCTTTATACCAGGGATTTCCTTGTCAGGTGCAACTAGGGCTGGGCGATACGGCCTAAAATCAATATCACGGTATACTGAGGAGTTCACCTCGATAACGATAAATGGATGATAACTACATGTATGAGCAAAACCAAAAGTTGTCCACTAGATGGAGCTGTCACGTGTATTACATTGAGTCATGTTGTCATGTGACTCGATGTGGTACAGCTTCTTAAAGCAACATTCCGCAACTTTTACACCTTAAAATTATTCTTTTTTGTAAAGTTTTTGCGTCATAGTATTATCTATTATGTTCATTTTCATACCTGTGATAGTGTTGGAGGGTCCCACGTCTGTTTACTGCGCTATACAGTTTTTGTGCTTCGGGTAGCGCCGGAAGTACTGACTGGGTGTCGTTTTACGGCAGAATATGGCAAGCCAAAGGGATAAAAAAGTGCGCGTTATGTCTGCCAAAATGCACGTCTTGAACGCACGTTTTCATTTTATTTATTATCGAATTGACATGGGAAACACATGAGTTACAGAAGAGAGACGAGACAAAGCTGACATGGTGTCAGAAACAGAGGAAAGGAAAGTTCTGCATGAGCGTGGGTCCTGGAGAATATGACGCCGTATACCAGCTCCGGTGGCCTAGTGGTAGAGTGTCCGCCCCGGGACTGGGAGATCGGGGTTTGAATCCCAGTCGGGTCATACCAAAGACTTTGAAAAAATGGGACACAATGCCTCCTCGCCACCACTCAGCACTAAGAGGTTGGATTGGGGGGTTAAACCACCAAATAGTTCCCGAGCGCGGCCACAGCTGCAGCTCACCGCTCCCCACCATGGGGATGGGTCAAATGCGGAGATGTAATTTCACCCGTGTGTGATGATGACTTGGGACTTTGACTTTAAAATGATACCAGTTAGAGTTATTTTGATAATGATACATTTTCGATTTATCGCCCAGCCATAGGTGCAACTATGAGAACCTCCGTTTGTCTACATTCAAACTCAAGTAATTTTCATTTAACCATTGCTAGATTTCAGACAAGCAGGTGATTAGTGCAGACAATGTATGGAGCTCATTTGAACCTACTGAACAATACAATTGAAAGTCATCAGCATAAAAGTGGTAAGAGATCACTGAACGTACTGAGAATCAGCCTGAGGGGGAGCAAATATAAAAGAAAAAGGATTGGTCCCAGAACCGAACCCTGGGGTACCCCACAGGTGACAGGCTGGTGTATACACTGCAACTGATTTATGGAAACATTAAAACTTCTGTCAGATAGATAAGATGAGAACCAGTTTAAAACCACTCCAGAGAGGCTGACAACTTCACGTATTCTGCTGCTGTAGAATCCTTCTACGGTGGGTTAAGATTGCTAATTATACTGTTCAGAAAACCACACTTTGTATTAGAATGATTGCTGTGAAAAGCTCCATCCCAGACCTTTTCTGTTTATTTCACTGACATGATTTAGAACAGCAGACAAAGATAACCTGAGTAAATAAAAAAAATGCAAATGATGATTTCATTTATTAAAGGTGAAGAGCTATCCAACCCAACCTGACTCTATTCCCTCTTGTTATTTAGACTTTGTTCTGATGCATTTTCTACTTTTTCTCAGCTTTTCAAACTTAAATCTCAAAGCCAGAAAACAAAAAAACATCCTCCTCCATGTTTTTCTCCTGAGCGGCCCTAATACGTCGTCATATTCTCCAGGACCCACGCTCATGCAGAACTTTCCTTTCCTCTGTTTCTGACGCCATGTCAGCTTTGTCTCGTCTCTCTTCTGTAACTCATGCTTTCCCTTTGGGTCCGCTCTCTCTTTGTGCCTTTCTGGAGGTGTTTTAAGTTCCTCGGCTGCATATTTTTGTCAACAAGTGTCTCGTACTCTCCCAACACATTTATGTTGATTAATGATTAAATTTGGACACAGTTAACATGGAAAATAGCAACAATTCTCTAAAGTAACCTAATGGAGGAAAAAGCAGATAAAAGAAAATAAAAACTATTAAAATGATGAATGGTGAGTAAGTTTCCCTCCTTCACCTTTCTATTTTCCTGAACACCAGGTTATTTGTTCTCAGCAGTTAGTCACTCACTGCAAGAACGACTCAGATTTTATTACTTGCTGCAGTATTTCACTGTCTGGGTTTTTTAAAGCCCCGCTGAGTTCTCTCTGCTCCTCACCAGAAAATGGACCTAAGGCTCTAAATTACAAGTATCACTGTGCCTCTGGGTGACTTCTTTCTCCCTGGAGTAAAGTGACTCGTGTGGCTGCAGTGGTCAATGCTTTCACTCAGAAAACAAATGATTCTGGCTTTTTCAAACTGTTGTTTCTGTTTGACCAAACCAGTTTGTGACTGGAATGGACCAGTTTTACCAGCGGACCACTGGTTTGAGGTTCTCAAAGATTAGCCACCATACTGTTTCTGAGGTTAGATGGGATAGTTCAAACCTGTTATCTGAGCAAATTCAAGCTAGTTCTGAAAATATTAACAAGCAGACAGTTTGTCTGAGCCAGGAGTGTCAACACTGACGAGGGCCAAAATCTTCAAGTGGGGGCCACAAAAAAATAAAAAAATACATTTAAAAATCCAGAAGTCCAGATCTCTGCTTGCTCTTGCCTATAGGGTACTGTCCAGCAGTGCAGGACCACAAAGTTGAAAAGAGAAATGTTTTGATGCTGAAAGAAAAGAAGCTAGTGTCCACGTTGCACAGAGGGACAGGGGGAACCATTTTTGGCATTACAGCTAACAGCTATAAAGCAGGTAAAGACTGCCCCCTAGGACACCTACACGCTCCACAAAGTGTGTGGTTTTTGGTCAGTAGAGGGCTGCAGAGTGGTGTCAAATAAGTTTCTAACCCAACAATCAAACAGATCTACATCCCACTGAAAATTAGCATTCATGGACTCACCCATCTTCACTCATGATGGGGAAGGCTGTTGTTGGTTTAGCGTCCAGGAAACTTCAGAGGACGTCTCGGCTAGTAGAAGCTAACTGTTAGCATTAGCAACTCCACCACACAGCAGAACTCCTCCAGGCTTGTGTTATTAGTGGAGATAAAACATCAACGTTGCAGAGCAAACAGAGTCAGTGGTAGAGTCGTGTTGCTGTTAGCCAATCAGAGGAGAGATGTCCAGATATCAGGAAAAAAACCCTCCAAAACCTGCCGTCTGAAGCTCACCTCTTCCCTGGCTCACTTTTACTTCCTGAAACAGGAGCACCAGAGCTTTTTGTTCCACAGATATCAACTCACAAGGCAATCATTTATAATAGAGACCACTGCAGATGTTTTGAGAAAATGAGTGAACTTGGTCTTCAACACCAGAAGTGGTTTGATGTGAGATTATTATTATTATTTTTTTACAAAAGTCCATGAAGGGGTTGATGAGCCATAGATAGTATTGTTCTTTAGGTTTATCAAATACTGTCAGAATCCTATAATTGTATAGTTTCTTATCAGAGCCTTTACTCTGCTCAGACCAAACACCGAACTCCTGAGATGACAAATATTATTGTTACCCTCCTGCCTCTGTCTTCACCAATAGGTTAGATACAAAAAAAGGAATTTAAAAGTTAATAAATGAGAAACTTGTAAATTTTTGGTGTTTTGATTAAAGGCTGATTTTCCAAATTGGCCTTGGATAGCGGGGCTGGACTGGTAATTACTACTTTACTGGCAAATTGAATTTGATTCAAGACACCACATTAAAACTGAACTTGGCATGACAGGCACGCCTCCCCGCTCTAATCATTTCTATCAACAACTGTTTAAATCACTTCAGTCTGTCTGGTTTCAGGCAATTTAATTGACACACTCTGTGGAAAAGCCTCCACTCAGCATATGTGAATCATTTAAATGGTCGAGGCTGCTACTGTATGCCAATCAGGCCCGGCAGCGCTGGGAGGAATTAGTGTGCGAGTGACTTTCTTTATATCAAATAAAGAAATTAGTTAGCTCGTTTAACTTAATGCCTCCACAACATAAGATGAAGTGTGCCGTTCATCTTCAAACCCAGAGCGGGTTTGAAGAAAAACCTGCCAGCGTTCACACAATGACCTTTAAAGCTTTGTGTGCTGCTGATTTAAACTTTAATTTGCCAAGTAATTAGACCCATGTAGCAGATTCCAGCCTTTTATTCCTCTATTCAAGGCTTCAAACTGTTATTTAAACGCGTCACTCTGTTTTGTCTGGAGGATTCAGACTCTTAGGAGCTTAATTGTGTCAGGAAAGAGGAATGGTGTTAATTCCAGCCTTCCGTGAGAACTTCAGTTGCATCAGAAAGGAATATATACGTAATAAACAGAAAACAACAGGAAAAATAGAAATGCTATCATTATTATTGAAGACATTTGTGACAGTTTTTCTGACGGTAATGAGTCTAAAACCGAGAAATCGCTGGCTGAAAATCATGCCAAAGACAGTTTGGATGAGGTTGTTGAGTATTTCTAAGTTACTACTCACTCTGGTGTCACTCACGTAAGCACGGGCCAGTCATTTAAGGTCTAAGCCGATCAACACTGATATGGGTCAAAGGGGAGCAGACGGCTGTAAACACAGTGTTTGAGCCCAACCCTGCTTGTTATTATTCCAGCTGGACAGCTCTCAGCTCCATGAGGCCATTTCAGCCTGGCAGGCAGATGGTTCCAAAAGCACAGCTCAAAACTCAGAAGAATTACAACTGAGCCATCCCACAAGAACAGGAGTTGTAATGGACCTCACACAAGGATGTGTTCAGCTCAGCACTGGGGTTAAGAAATGCACTTATCAGCATGTGCTGCTAGAATAACTGATAACAACCCAAGTCCCAGACTTTGGTAAGTGTCTGGGTCACCGTCTGGAGCTATCTCGAGTTTTAACATGCCACTATCCACACAGCACAAGTCAACTTTGGTTCTGGATACACTCATCCATCCTCTAAAGTCCCTCTACAGCACAATTAGATCTATCCACCTTCTATACCTTGTACAGAGATAACAAGGCCAGAAGCATGAAACATGGACATTCCTCTCACTTCACTTCCTACTGGGGATTCCAATTCTCAGTCCATAGAGAAGATCGTCTCTTAGTGAGTTTTGGGTCTTCCTCAGGGTCTCTTTCCAGTAGGACGAGCCTGGAAAACCTCCAGACCAACTTGATTAGGTAATAACCAAATCAGATCCTTACACCACATCTGCTAACTACTTAAAATGACGAGAGCAACAGCTCTACTTTAAGGTGGCCCCAGGTTGATGGAGCTCACCACCTTCAAACCAGGAGCATTTCAGACGCGAAACGGGAGCAAAAGCGTTCCACACAGCTGGTCCCGTGAAGTCACAAAATCATGAGAAAATTGCAACACAACGCGTGATTTCAGAATTCCACACAATAACAAGCAAGGAGAAAGACGGTAGAATGTATCCAAAAAAGTCTGTGGCTTATTTTCTGTTCTGTTTACCTCGGCTACAGAGGTTTCACAGGAAATGACGTAAGTTTAACTGGACGTGACTTTTATTTTGACAGTTTCCAGATGTTTTACACTGCTTTCATGTTTGACTTCTTGTCTGGCCTGATCTAAACTGCGCAGTTTGACGTGTTTTGGAAGCATAGCACGCAAAAAATAGACTCAAAATGTAATGAAAGCATCCCTTTGCTTCTGGGACACGTCTAAAACATTACACTCCGTGGCCGGTGGAAAGGAACCCGTTCACTATAATAGTGGCTAAGTGCCTCAAAGTACGTTTCGCAGCCGTTTTGTGGCACTTTTGCATCTGGTGGATAGTAGGGGTAAGGCTGAGCCTGGCCACCCTACAGAGGAAGCCCATTTCAGCCTCTTGCATCCAGGACCATAAGTGAGGATAGACAGAAACAGACCAGTAAACAGAGAGCTTACCATTTAGCTTAGCTCCTGCTTCATCACAACAGACCAGAGCAGACCTTCAATACCACCAACAAAACCTCTAACCATTGTTGCCTCTCTGCAAAATTGCCACTTTAACATTATGGAGGGGTACGATTATCCCCATGCTCCTGGAGTGTTGTTTAGGGTGGCAGCCCTTAGTAGGATCTCCCATGGCAAATTGGCATCAGGGTAGCAGTCAGACCAAGATTGGTTAAAAGATCTTGGTGAAGAAAAACCACAGTGAGGAGGTTACCTTCCTGGAGCCAGGAAGACAGGTTAAAGGAAGCCACCTCTGCACAAGTGCCTACCTCCTGTAGGAAGAAATTACCCCATGCACTTTGGGTCTGTGGGAGCGGGTGCTGTGGTGGTGTGCTTCCCAGTTGGTGGGCATCATGATGCCGCCTGGGTCAACTGGATGAAGGTGGGGCCTAGCGGGGGTTGGGGGGGGGGGGGTTAATGCCTTCTGGTCTCTCCCTTCAGCCTCCAGCTCCAGCCCTTGCCCTGCCTCCCCATTTTTAATTGCTTTATGACATGTAACCCTCCCATCTTGACCGTCCCCCCCAATTTTAATGCATGTTAGACATATACATCACCCCACACCAACCTACATTACCAGACACACACAACACTGATCCACCTGTGGGTGAGCGGTGATGGCTGAGGCTTCACCCCCACAACTTCTGCCCTCTATCCGCTGTCAAACTGGCGGGGCTGGGGATCTCGAGCTGCCTGTGGAGCTTTGGGGCTGTTGCAGGGGTGGATGGGTGGGGATGGGTGCCTACGGGTTGGGGTATGATCTGGAGGCCCTGGCCTGTGCTGTGGCATGGTGGGTGGCAGGTTGTTGGCTTGGGATCTCGGGTGCCTTGGTCTGCCTGCTGCCTTGGAGGCTGCTCCCCGAATAGAGAGGGCCCTTTGCTGCTTGGTCCCCCAAAATTCGCAGCCAAAGGTACCCTCTCCAACTACCATCCTCAACATCCCTTTGGGTTGGGCTGAAGGGTTGGCGCTCACTCTGCTGGGGGGCAGGGCCAGGGTGGCTTGATCGCCCTATGCTGGCTGTCCCTTGTGGGGTGTTGGGGTGGGCCCTTGTGGCATGGGGTCGTCTCGCTCTGGGCTGGTGTGTATCAGTGGGGGTGACAGTGTGTTGGGTTGGGGGCTTTGTGGCCCCTAATGGGTTCCCTTTGGCTGGGGGCTGGTGCCCTGACATCCTCTGGCTGGCCCCCCTTCTTCCCTGGGCTCGGGTCTGCCCTGTGGGTTGGCCTATCGGTGCCCATCCACTGGTGGCTATCAGCTGCAGGATGTGCCTGGCCCCGGACTCTGGCGCTAGTGGGACCTGGGCTGCTGGGGGCAGCCCCTCCCTCATCACATACACAACATTTAAACAAAAGTAAGCAAAACAACACTCTTGATAAATCCACTTTCAAACATCCACAAACACATAGCATAAATCTGCACACATAGGTAACCTCATAAACACACATGAACATATTCTATAAGATACACACACACACACACACACACACACACACACACACACACACACACACACACACACATGCTACTACAAATAAGGACAATAACCTCTTAACAGTTCCTATTCCATTTAATCTTGTAGATTTTTGTTTTTTATTATCATGACCACTCAGTTTTCTTGTGCCTGTTTGTTGTTTATTTGTTGTGTACTGTTGTCCCTCCATTCCTCCTCCCTCTCTGTCCCTGTTTGTGTTGTATGTCTCTTTTCTCCCTGCCTGTCCACTTTGGTGCGTAAGCGAATGCGGTCTAACATGCCACAAACATAATAAAGGCTATTGTGCAACAAGAGGAATATCCCACATCCCTCTTGCTGTAGAGTAAAACTGCTCTGGCATATTATGGCACCCAGATCAACCATTCTGTCTGCTACAACTGGCAGGACAGGACAGGTTAAAAAAAAGAAAAAAAGAATGGCCCAATGCATCGTAAACTGGGTGCAGGTTCACCAGTTAAAGTTTGTAGCTCCAATCTTGTATGACAATTTGTGTCCAATTGTGGTCCCTGAGGGCCCCCATCCAGCATAATTTGAGGTCTCTCTGCTTTAACACACCTGATCTTAATCAGTAAGTGATTAACAGGCATCTGCAGAGCTTGATGAGCTGCTGAATCAATGATTCAACAATTGAATCAGGTGTGTTGGAGCAGGAAAACAACTAAAACATGCTGGATAGTGTTCCTCAGGGACCAGGATTGACCTTGTGCACGACTCTGGTATTTACTGGTACCTTTAATTGGCAGTGATGCATGATGGAAGCACGGGCAAGTTCACTCTTTTGACGTCACAATTTGCACAAATGAGGAGTTGTGCAACAGTGCAAACTTAGCTTCACACTTCCAGATAATGTCCTCAAACATTGATTCATATGTCCTCATTAGAACTGTTGGGTCAGACAATAGAAGGGGACGTATCTGACAGGGTCCATGGACATTTCGAATGTCAGATTATATACGAATATGTTTTAAATGCTACAAAAGATTATGCACAACAACTGATTGTGAAATGTGACAAACTGTGTCAACTCTGTCTCTAATCTACCTGATTTCCTCTTACTCACCCATCCAGAACTTATGGCATCCCATCTGTTGACTCCACTCTTTATATCCTCTGCTCCTGTTAAGCTCATAAATATTGCAATAAAAATTAAATAATTGTTCAGATTTGTTGGGCTCATAGCTGGGCTGGATCATAATGACACATTTTACTACTTCATCTGTTTCATATGTGCTCAGAATTAATACAACTAGATGTTTGAATGAAACAATTATGTTCTAAAACAATTTAAATGGTGATTTCTGCTTTTGCAGAACTACTTCAGTACAGTTATTATTATGAATAACGTGATTATTTTAGCTTGTTTAGGTTAGCTCATCTAGGATAAGGAATATTAATTTGAAGAGAACAATGTTCAAGTTTTTGACAGAAAAGCGTGGTCGTTGAAGAGAGGAGTTTGGGGGGTGGGGGGGGGGGGGGGGGGGGGGGGGGGTCCGTGCTACAGGTGACCTAGGCAGCTGCCTAGGGCACCATCCTAAGGGGGGCACCAAACTGCGCCCACACCACCACCCACTCGCCCAAAGAAAAAGCATATCGTTCTGCTGTCAATTTATATCAGCATTCTGCAATATTTAAAAAAAGAATATGCTAATTTACTGAATAAAGCCCGTGATACTCCCATCCAGCTCTCTTCAATCCCACTCTGAGCTCGGCTGCCTGCCCTGTTCTCATCAGAACCTGCTAGCAGAGACACACGTGGGACGGACCATAGACATGAATATGTACTTTTCTGCAAAGGTACTTTTGATTCATTTTTTTTCCCCAGATTCTCCAATTAGCATATAACAGTGCTAGCTAGCAGTAGCCAAAGCAGCGTCATGCCATCTAATAAGTTAACGAGGATGTGACGTCACGTTCTGTTGTGGTTCTGTCTCATGGAAAATCCCCCACCCCCTCCTCACGGAGACCGGAGATGGGAGAGACTGTCAATGTGCATTTAGCTGCACCGTGACCGCGGTCAGGGGTCATTGTGTTTGCTGTCTGGATAAAACACACTCTCTTACCAAAGATGAAGAGCTCCTGGTCAGCCTGCAGGAGAAGGAGAAGTTTCTTCTGTTAAAGAAAATGTTGACATGTTGAAACTATCTTTGAATCATCTTTCGTATTGTGTTTGAGGAAATTAAACAGTCAGAGTATTCAGGGTCAGATGTGAAAAGACCATTACAGTTCCTGTTCAACGTTTGATTATCTCTAACTTTATTATTTGAAAATCAATATTGGTAAGCAGGGATTTTAGCAGCTATAATAGCCCCTATTTTTTTCTCTTTTGATAGGCTAAATAACCCAAAATATTGCTGTTATGACTGTTTGACTTTACAAATGGCACCCCATAGTCATCATTTGCAATAATAAATTTCTTTTGTAAACGTCACTATTTTTCAGAATCACTGAGTCAGGCTAGTTGGATTATGATCTCTCCTCTTTAACCTGTCTTACCTTCCAGATAAAACACTCCTGCCCCAGTCACACAGACAACTCACCTTACACCTCTAGACTCAAATGAACCCACAATATACGTTCTCTCCTCACTGGGATCAGGTGACAAAGTTTTGGAGCTACATAGATCCGCTGTAGCTAACCCGTGTAACCCACACACTCCTACCTACCTGTGTGTAGGCAGAGACAGAAACATTACCACACACCACCACCGCTCTGATCATTTCAGCTGGCACGCTCCAGAGTTGTTCTGAACACCTCTCCATGCTCCATCCTGTCTGTATGTGTGCTCAGTCTCCTCTCTCTGACTGTGATGTCATTTCATTATGTAAGAAAATGTGGGCGTGGTGATGAGTTGTTGACGTTGGCAGCCCTGGCCCTTGTGGCTAAATTGGTTTGCTAGCTAGCTCACGGATAACTGAAAGTTCGAACAGCAGGGAAAAATATTACTTCATGGATGTCTTTGGTTACCTAGCAACTGGTATCAATATGGAAGTGTTTTTGCATATGCACCCTCCTCCTCGCCATCCTACCTGAAGCAACAACCCACCTCAACCAACAGAAAAAGAACTGATAGTGATGGAGGAGAGAGCTGCAACACCTCTACTGTGTTAACCTTCTTCTGGTAAAATCGGAAAATTCTTGAGTTTTATTCTGGGCTTTTAGAAAACCTTTTATAGAAATCTTTTAAAAACAATCCATATTTTTAGTTCTTAATTCTTTCTTCTCCTTTAAACATTTGTCTGATTTCTGACTTGATGCCCTTTTTTACATTTTATTCTTTACAAAAAAGGTTATTTTAAATATTTAAACATTTTCTATTTCTTCTGAATAATTTTTTTTGTTTTTTAATTAGAATTTTGAAATTGGTTTAGATGGGAAAATATGATAGAAATTTCATGTAAGAACACATTTGCAATGTAACAAACATTGAACAAAAATAATCTCAACTACTTGTTAAACACTTTTTTTCTATTGATGATCAGTTTTTTTTTTCTGTTTTTTGTTTTGTTTTCAAAAGGAGATGAGACCAGTCAACTCAACTCCTGAACGCAGTAATCCACCTGCTTCTTAGAAAACCCAGTCCTGATCTTTCTTTCCATAACAGCATCAGACCCATCTCTAATCTACTGTTCATTTCCAAGATCCAGGGAAATTTTCAAGGTCCAACTTTTGCTGAAGCGGTTCACAGCAAATGTGAAGCAGCTGGAATGAGAATCAGCTCCTCTAAATCCGAGACCATGGTCTTGAGTTGGAAAAGGCTAAAATGCCTTCTCTGGGTCAGGGACAAGGTCCTGCCACAAGTGGAGGAGTTTAAAGAGGTCCTTCACTCATATTTGTAATACATCTGCAGTGGTCTCTAGTAGGAATGATTGCCTTGTAAGTTGTACTCTGGGGAAAAAAAGCTCAGATGTTCTTGTTTCAGCATGTAGAATTCAGCAAAATGCAGCTGGAGGAGAAAGTAGCTTCAGATGACAGGATTTGGAGTCTTATTTCCTGATATTTAGACATCTCTCCTCTGATTGGCTAACAGCAACACGACTCTACCACTGACTGTTTGCTCTGCAACGTTGATGTTTTATCTCCACCAATAACACAAGCCTGGAGGAGTTCTGCTGTGTGGTGGAGTTGCTAATGCTAACGGTTAGCTTCTGCTAGCCGAGACGTTCTCTGCTGTTTCCTGGACGCTAAACCAACAACAGTCTTCCCCGTTGTGCATCAAGATGGGTGAGTTCGTGAATGTTAGATGACAGTGTGACGTTGGTCTGTCAGTATTTTCTAATCCTAGAGTTTCACCATCTATTTTCTATCAGAAGCTAATGCAGAAGATAGGTGTTTTGACCATCACCTGCTACTATGGCTGAGAGACTGGGTAGGCCTTTCAGGAACTGCTCTGGAGTGGTTGTCCTCTTCTCTGTCAGGGCGTTCCTTCTCTGTGGCCATCTCCAAGTTTCGGTCCTCCTCCACCTCCCTTGACCATGGTGTCCCACAAGGTTCTGGGCTGGGGCCTCTACTGTTCCTCCTTTATTTGCTCCCTCTCATGCTGGGGTCTTTAAAAGGAATCTCCTACCATCTTTATGCAGATGACATCTAACTGTACATCTCCTTTAAACTGCAGCTGTTGCACAGCTGCTTAGACTCTATTAAAACCTGGATGGCTGGGAACTTTCTACAGCTGAATGAAGACAAGACTGAGATCCTCATCTGTGCCCCAGACAAGCTGGTTCCCAAAGTCAGAGACTCTCTAGGTCAGCTTGCTTCTCACACCAAACCCTCTGTCAGGAATCTGGGTGTGACCTTTGCCCCAGCTCTCACCCTGGATTCTCATGTCAGTTATCTTGTTCACTCTTCCTTCTTCCATTTCAGAAACATACTAAGCTGAGTCCCAGGATGTCTCCTTTAAAAAGCAGCTGAAAACATATCTGTTCAGGCTGTGACCTCCTGATGATCCACCGCTGCCCATTTGTTTCTTTTCATGTTGGTTTTTCTGTAATTTCTTCATATTTTCAGGTTTCCTTGTTTTCTTATTTTCATTTTTAAAATGTTATTTCTTCTTTTTCTTTTTACTGTGCTTGTGAAGCCCCTTGAGATGTTTATCCTTATCGTGAAAGGTGATATATAAAAAACTTTTTTCTTCTTCTTCTTCTTCCTCTCTCCTTCCTCCACCCAAGCTTCTATTCCGGGGCGACATTTTTATTTCCCCTAGCTATTTATGATTAGAAGTACCCCATAGGCACAGAAAAACAAAACAAAACAAAAAGCACCTTAAATATGTTATTTGGTGAATTCATAAAATTAGAAAATAACAGAATAATATCCACAATTTCATGAATATTAACAAATCTTTAGTAAAAGATGTTCACCAGGGCTTTTAAGGCCTTATTGATGGTAAATTTATTTTACACTACAGTATCTTCTCCTGTATGCTTTATTATCACTACTGATGTTAATGCTTCTCTGCCCACTACTTTCCTTTCAGGCTGGACAACAAGTGTCCCATTCTTCCAGTCTCTTACAAAGAGGTGCATTCATCAAGCCAAGGGAGAGAGAGAGAGAGAGAGAGATAGAGATAGAGAGATAGAGAGAGAGAGAGAGAGAGAGAGAGAGAGAGAGAGAGAGAGAGAGAGAAATTCACACTTGTGATGTGTTTTCTCAGCAAAAACAATCAACAGACCAAGTGTGTGTGTGTGTGTGTGTTTGCTGAAGGATGGGGAGCTAACAGTAACCGTATGAATGTGTAGAAGTTGTCCGGTCATGTGTGAGCGATGTCACTGTTGGTTACCACCGCTACAGTCCAAACCCGTCTGACACTCAGTGGCTGTGGTGGCAAATAGCCCAGGAAGGCTAGATGGAGTGGGTTGTTGTGATTTTCTTTAGATTTTATTTATGTTGGAACGTTTCTAACAACAAAAGGCTGAGAAACCAAATGAGCACGGGCCCATTTGCTCCTGGGTCGGCAGCAGTAAGAGACTGGAGCTGCCCGCCTCGCTGGCAGAGAGCGAGAACGTGAACGGACTGGTAATCCCACTCTGGTAGAGCCTCCAGCACCACCAGAACTCTGGCTGAGGAGGAGATCACGAAACATTTAACTTCTACTTGGTCGAATTCCGAGCTTGTTCTCCACTCGGTTCATTAGTGGGAGTGAAATCAGGCTGCATACCACAACATCACATCACAGGTAGACAACGTCAGAGTTCTGGAGGGCAAAGACACTGATAAGGCAGGCAGGGAGCGAGCTATGGTTCACTGGGAACTAAATTAGAGGAGAGGCCAGAGTTTCTGTTTACAGTTCATGAGCATGAAGGTCTTCATAATTTTGGGCTTTAATGACTTTCTTTTTCAGGGATCTTGAAACAAGAGTTGGGAGCACAAGTTTGAGTTTCATTTTGTATTTTTTTCTCTTCCCCATTTGCTCAAAATAGACACACACACACACACACACACACACACACACACACACACACACACACACACACACACACACAGACACACACACACACACAAATTCATTCCCCTCAGGAAATGGCACTTTATTCATGTTTTTTGTTTCCACCAAAGAAATAATAATAATAATAATAATAATAATAATAATAATAATAATAATAAAGGTTTTTCCATTGTTCCACACCTTTAATGACCAGATTCCCATACACCTATTCATCATCACCATCATGGAGGTTCCTGGTTGTTCTTGAGCATCTTAACCAATCTGAGGGTGATGGATGAGTTTTGGTCCATCCAATAAGTTCAGTTGAACAAATCCAGAGAAACCACCAGCTGTACTCAGTCATCAGCAGTACTGTGTATTTAGGTGAATGTATGTTTATATTTAAACTATCTGTGTATATCAAAACCATTTCACCTTGGAAAAACACAAATATAATCATTAGAAACCCAAAAGTGATTCTACATTTCTACCATGAATGTATGTAAAGTTCTGGATGCAAATGGTTCAAACAGCAGAATCTATGAAAACGAATCTGCCAAGATCTCTGCCCGAGTGAAGGCAGATGGTCTGGATGAACCTTAAAGATCTTCTGATCTAAACCAAGGCCATGTTGCGTTTCTTCATACTTCTGACTCACCTTCTGTGATATTGACTCATACGCTCTACATTCTATTAAAAACGTTCCCCAAATAACCTCAGATGTTTATTTTAGCCTCTTAAAAAGTGTCGAAGGAACAGACTAATGACACAGGGCCGAGTGAATCAGGTCTCTAGTTTTCATCCTACTTTACTTCCTGTTTTACCGATAGTCATCAACAATTCCAAACGTACAGGACATAACAAACCACCTGATTTAGCGTTTGATGGTCTGTGTAAATAAATGAGTTCGTTTTAATCGAGCGTTCGTTAAAACCCAGCTCACACCAGAGTTTCTAAAATACATGCAGGAGTTTTCAAAAATGTCTCGAGATGTTCTTGAAGGTTCTCATTCTTGTTCTAATGTTTTTTAAAATGTTTAAAAATTTTCAAGAAAGTTTTTTCTCTCAACAGTCACGGAGGTTTTAGCGTCTGAAACTCATCTGGAATCCGTGTCAGTTGAGTTTCCGTGAAAAGTGCGAGGAGTGTGAGACGGCTTTTGGACGGGTCCGTGTACCACGACACTGAGTTCAGAATAATTAGAGACACAAAAACAGAATCTGACACAACTCGTTGGACAACATTGTGAGTAAATTGTGAACAAATTAAGACATAACTAAGAAATGTTCTGACTTAATTGGAACAAAACAAACAAACTTAAATTTAGCCACAGTCCCTCAAATGTAATAAGTGTAGTAAGTGCTCCCTACCATTAAACACCCAAAGGTGCTAACACCAGACCAGATATAACAATGTATTTATCTGCTTATCAATACTGTGAATGACTCATCTTCATTTGTCATCTAGAATCTTCTGGTGCTGATCCATAATTGGCAAAAGCCTTGAAACTCACGGAACCGTAGTGAGATAGTAACATTTTGCTTAGAGAAATAGATTTGTAACCAAGTTTGACCACATTCTTACTTCATTCTTACATATTGCACCTATATGATGACAGAAATCCAAATTAAAATGGTGACTAGCCGTTAGCTTGTCAGTCTGGTCAGAACTAATCTCTGTTTCTTAAACTTGTGGTTGTTCAAAGAGCTATCTACAGCAGGTAATAGATTAAAGCAACACTGAGGAGTTTCCTGCTCCTCCGCCTACTGGTTGAAAGTGGAATTACAACTGTGTAAACAACCCTGCAGCCTGCTGTAGCTAGCGCTAACAACAAGCTAACGCTAACCTGAGCCAACTAATACTAAAATAAACCACGAAGTAAAAAGATCCACATTGTTGGACAAAAAACATTATTACTTACAAGTCCAGTAGCAACAAAGCCAGGTCACCATCAGTCCGTGATGTTGTAGCCTCCTTTAGCTCCCTCAAACTAGTGTAGGCTGTGCCGATGTTCACTCTGGTTTTAGCTCTTTGCTTCTCCTCCAAAGACATTATTCTGTTACTTTTACTTCCAGGCTCTGCCACGATGCCAACAGAAAAAGCAAACTTCTTTTTTTTTTCCTTCTTGTGCTTTTTATTGATGATTGGCGCTAGCATTACAGCTAACAACCGTAAAGCAGGTAAATAGCACCCCCTATAGGGCACCTACCTGCTCCACAAAACTGTTAAGTGAAGTTTTTGGTCAACAGAGGGCTGCAGAGTGGTGTCAAATATGAAACTGGTTAAGTTTCTAACTCAACAATCATTGAGATCAATGTTAAAGCGCTAGCTTAAAGTTTAAAAAAGTATCTTACTATAATTGTTCATAACATTTCTACAGAAACCCACTCTAAAACACCTTCCTATTCCTTTAACATTCTCCACACCTAACTGGTTCATTCACACTTAAGGAGTGTTAACAAGGCAACCCCAACTAACCCTGGCAGTAGCTCTCCACCCAGCCAGCCTCCCGTCACATCCTCTGCCCACCCTACATACACCGAGAGATATGATCCAGAACCGCTAAAAAAAAAAAAGACTAATGCCATCCTTCATCCTGATTTAAGAGCAGCTTTGCAGAAACAAGGAGGAAAGTGTATATCACAGAAATTTGTCTTGTATTTGTAAAAATTTGTCAAATTTTAATGAATCCATACATCTGCTGCTGATTCACCGTTACCATGTCTAAATTTTCACATATGTTGTTTCTTGCAACAAATCCACTACAGAAAACAGGGAGATCCGTTTCTGCAGTACAAACGTGTCATTAATAATACATGAATGTTCTGCCTAAATGGCTCTCAGCAGAACAGTTCAAAGTTGCAATCTGGATGTATCAGGCTGCCCTGTGCCTGCAGGGCACCTCCAGAAGAAGAGGACATGCTGAGGGAAGATCTGAGAACAAATCTCCATGCTCGTCGTGTTTGCAGGTGATGTGCTGGACACAGGAGGAGTTTGCATTTTCACAGTGGATTTAGTGGCATGAAAAGCAGCCTGTTGAACACATTTGGTTAACTGGAGCTAGCTTCTGCAGACAGAGCTGAAACAACATTTCTGGACAAACCTCAATAGAGGACAACTCGCCAGAGCACCAGTAGTAAATAAACATCTAACAACAGAAAATTTCAATACTTTTTTTTGCTGATTTAGGTGCACAAAAACCAAATGAGGTTTTATTCTATCTCAGAAGCTACAAATTAAAGTAACCCTAAACAGTTTTTAATGCTTTAAGCTATTGCTTTCAAACTGGTTTCAGTGATTCTTGAACCCGAACCCTAACCAACTTCACAATGGACAGCACTGCTGACCAGAAACTGCATTTAACAGTTTGTGGTCCAGGTAGGAACACTAGGGGGCGCTCTCTACCTGCTTTACAGCAAAAGCTGTTTACTGTGCTGGTAGCTAATATAAAGGCTAGCAGTTAGTTTTTTCAGTTTGCAGATTGTCAATAAAAAGCAGAAGAAGAAGAAGAAGAAGAAGAAGAAGAAGAAGAAGAAGAAGAAGAATGTTGCTTTTCTGTTGGCATCATGGTGGAGCCTGAAGACAAAATTAAGAGAGTAATGTCTTTGGAGGCGAAGGTTGTTTACGACAGTTGTAATTCCGCTTTCAACCAGTAGGAGGGAGAAACGGGAATCTTATTTAATGTTCCTTTAAAGAAGAAAAAAATATACATACACACACATATATATATAAATATATATGTGTGTTTTTTTCCTATTAAAAGAAGTCCACTGAGCTGATGAACATCACAGAACTTAACATCCACTGGTACAACAGGGTCTGAACAGTTCCTACCTTTCCAGGAGCAGTGGTCTTGTTGTTGTTGTTGTGAGACGCCAGGATGACGTCTTCGTGGACACGATCCAACAGCCACAAAAGGAATTCCAGGGCATCGTGCTGAGAATTACCTCGGAACTGTGACCCATACTTGGACACGACAGTCTGAGGTGGAGAAGAGAAAAACGTGATGATGGTTTTAATTCTCACCATCGATGCCCGGCTGTGACAGAAGCAAAGTCAGCTCATGTTTACATTTGAAATAACCTCTTTGAAAGTAAAAAAAAATAAATGCCTGCAAATAAAGTCTTTACAGTTTAATAGTATTTCCTTCCTTGGTCTTCATCTGATTTAGACTTTTCAGATCAAACATGCTGGGTAAACGTACAGTCTGCAGCTTTAAATGGCACCCGGCTTAATTAGTGAAGGAATTAGCCTGATGAACTGCAGCTGACAGCCTGAGGAAGAAGAGGCAGTGATGAGAGATTCTGGTGAAAGGAACAGCAGACTCTAATCACTTCTAAGTGAGATACATCTTACAGCGTTTACACTCAGACCTGTGGTAGGAGCTCTGGTGCTGAGGCTGAGTGGAGACGTTCAGCTTTTGAGAACACGGTCTGAAATACTGACACCAATGTCCTTAAGGAAAGTGTAACTAATAAAACTGCTGAAACGCAAGAGCACGTTCACGACTGAGTAAAAATGATGTGAAACTGTAAAATGTAGATTAAATCTCTAAAGTAAGCACAAAGACAGTTTTAAATGATCCTTAAAGTAATATTTTAGACAATCTGAAGGTTACAAGGCTGCATGGTGGCACAGTTGCCATGCAGCATGAAGGTCGCAGGTTTAAACCCCACCTTTCTGTTTGGAGTTAGCATATTCTTCACATGCATGTGTGGGTTTCCTCCCACAGACCAAAAACATGCATGTTTGGTTAAATGGTGACTCTAAATTGTCCCGAGGTGTGTGAGTGTGACTGGTGACCTGTCCAATATGTCTCCTGCCTCTCACCTGGTGACGGCTAGACACTAGCTACCCACAACCCTACTGAGGGCGCAGATAATAAATGAATGGAAAGGTTATGAACTATTAATATCTTAAGTTCTAGCAGGACTGATGAGCTAACATCGTCAGAATACAGGTAGATTAAAATGGATTGCATCTGCGTTAGATCAACTCCAGTTTTTTAAATTTTGTTCCGTTTCATGGAACTGCCGTCAGCTTTGCATCATGCAGCTTTTTAACCAACATGTTGTGGTTAAGTAAACAAAAAAGAGCAGAAGCTGTTCCTTCTGTTCCAGAAGGAATTCAGTTGAGCCATTTTAAAAACCACAGCAGGCTAAAAATGTAGCCCTACCCCTTCTCCAAACTGAGGTTGTTCATCACCTTTCCATACAGTCTCATTATAAAATGTCTAAATAGTTCTAATGTAGCTCTATTACATTAGAACATAACAAGTAAGTTATTATTCTGTAAAGTTTAAAGAGCAAGTTCACATTTGCAGTAGTCTCTAGTATAAATTAATGACTTGTGAGTCAATCTCTGGGGGAAAAAAAGCTCTGGCGCTCCTGTTTCAGGAAGTAGAAGTTGGTGTCACAACCTCCTCCCGTCATGGCCCCCGGGGGCATGATTCCCCCACCTAGTGGACTCCGTTTCCCAGCATCCATCTCTCTGGACTTCCTCTCCACGTCATCACCGCACCTATATACGGAAGTGCCCCACTTCCGCCAGCAGATCAGTCATCGATTCTCCTTAGAACGATCCTGAACTATCCTAGCTTCCAAGCTAACCAACCAACAAGCTCTCAAGCTCTCAAGCTACCAATCCACGCCAATCTGACAACTCCAAGTAAGTCAGCTTTTCTTATTTCTGGAACGCCGGCCAGACTCGTTCCCTTTCGAGCGCTGCCCGCCGTTTCTATAGCAACTGCGTGTCACTCACTCTCAGCGCTAGTTCTCCGCGCCTGGGTCGTAAAACACGCTACAGCCGAACTCTCTGCTAGTCCTCGGTCTGCCTGTTCGTATCCCAGTCCTGACAGGATGACTGATCTCAAAGTCGACCCAGCGGAGTTCGTGCGTCTACAGCAGGAGGTCACCCACCTCCATGCGGTGGTGGACCGCATGCACACCAAGATGGAATCCCTCACGGAGGCCGTCCTCCAGCTCTCCACAGCCTTGCAACGGATGTCCTCTCAGGCAGGTTCTGAGCCCCAGATAGGCCTCCCGGAGCGTTGGGACGGATTAAAGGGGAGCCCCGATGGCTTGCTGGCCACTTTGGATATGATGTTCGAATGCCAGGCCGCACGCTACGCTACTCAACGCTCTAAAGTGGCCCTGCTGATGTCCCTGCTAACGGGACGTGCCCAAGAATGGGGCGCCGCTCTCTACAACAACCACTCTCCCACCTGCAATGACTACACCATGTTCGTAAAGGAGCTTCGCAAGACCTTTGTCCAACCCAGCAGTGAGGTCAGTGCGGAGACGCAGCTTCTGAGGCTGCGCCAGGGTTCCCATGATGTCAGCGATTATGTGGCTCGTTTCCGAACCGCCGCTGCCAAGCTGCAGTGGGGGGATGACGCTCTCAGGGGCGTTTTTACCGAGGGACTGGCCTCCTACGTACGGGACGAGATGGTGGGACGTGTAAACCCCACAACCCTGGATGGCATGGTGGACCTGGCCCTGCAGATCGACCGGAGGGTTCTAGCTCGACCTCGGACCACCTCGAGCTCCAAATCATTCCCCTCAGCAGGTGCTCGTGACACCACCGGACCACCGCAGGAGGAACCCATGCAGCTGGGACGGTTGTCCCCCGGAGAGAGGGACAGACGTTACAAGGAGGGATTGTGCGCGTACTGCGCCTCGCCGAATCACCGCCTGGCTCAGTGTCCCCAGAGGCCGGGAAACGCCGGTCCCAGGTAAAACTCGGGGGAACCTTGCCTGGGTCAAACTCTTCCTCCCTCACTCAACGCACCACCATTACTGTCACCCTCCACCTCGCCCAAGGGCCCACCACCCTTGAGGCTTTATTGGATTCAGGCGCAGCCGGCAACTTTATGGATAGGCGACTGGCCGCTCGCCTCCGACTTTCAGCAACCCCCTTGGACCAACCTATTCCAGTCACGGCGGTGGACGGTCAACCCCTTCAACCTTTTCCCGTCCG
>SSNS01000134.1:1625745-1671182 GCA_006937985.1 Aphyosemion australe
AGCCCTAACATGGGGTCACTCTTCCCGCCTGTCCGGCCACCCCGGCTTCGCCCGCACGCTGCGGTTCCTCCGGCGCGCCCTCTGGTGGCCCTCCATGGCCAGGGACACCAAAGAATTCACGGCGGCCTGTGCGGTCTGTGCCAGATCTAAGTCTCTCTCCTCGCCCCCATATGGATCCCTGCAGCCCCTGCCGGTCCCCAGGCGACCATGGTCACACATCGGACTGGACTTTGTAACCGGCTTACCATCTTCTGACGGTCTGGACACTATCCTAACCATCACAGACCGGTTCTCAAAAGCTATTCACCTGGTGGCTCTATCAGGCTTACCCACCGCCAAACGAACAGCTGAGTTGGTCCTAGAGCACGTCGTCAGACTCCATGGCTTCCCGTCTGACCTGGTCTCTGATCGCGGTCCCCAGTTCACGTCCCGCTTCTGGAAGGCTTTCTGTCATTTGGTGGGCGCAACCACAAGCCTGTCTTCAGGCTACCATCCTCAGACCAACGGCCAGACAGAGCGCTCCAATCAACAACTTGGACGTTACCTGCGTTGCTTTGTCTCATCTCAACCCTCCAACTGGCCCAAGTTCCTGTTATGGGCTGAGCTCTCCCACAACCTTCATACCTCCTCTGCTACTGGCCTGTCGCCGTTCGAGACCTGTTATGGCTATCAACCTCCTCTGTTTGGTCACCAAGAACCGGAGGTGACGGTCCCCGCAGCACAGACTCTAGTACGCCGGTGCAAACTGGCTTGGATCAAGGCCAGGGCATCTATCACGCGCTCCAACTCCACCTATGCCCGACAGCACAGCCGCCGTCATCGCCCGGGCCCCTCCTATCAGCCGGGGGACAGGGTGTGGCTCTCGACTGCCAATCTCCGCCTACCAGCCGGGTCCAGAAAACTCACCCCCCGCTTTCTGGGACCTTACCCTGTGGTGACGGTCATCAACCCTGTGACTTACCGCCTCCGCCTGCCTTCACACCTAAGGGTCCATCCAGTCTTCCACACATCTCAACTTAAGCCCTACATCACCTCTCCTCTGCATCCGTCCCCGAGCCCTGCTCCCACTCCCCGCTTCGTTGATGGCGACCGTGTTTACACAGTGCGTCGGATCCTGGACGCTCGCCGTCGGGGTCGGGGCTGGCAGTACCTGGTGGACTGGCAGGACTACGGCCCGGAGGAACGGTCCTGGGAACCTTCCCGCTCCATCTTGGACCCTTCCCTCATCTCAGACTATTGGGCACGCCGCCCTGGGACTTCTGGTGCCGTCCCTAAAGGGGGGGGTCCTTGGCCAGAGCAGAGAGGAGCTGAAGACGGCAGGATTTAGAGTCGTATTTCTTGATATTTGGACATCTCTCCTCTGATTGGCTAACAGCAATGCGACTCTACCACTGACTGATGTTTTATCTCCACAAATAACACAAGCCTGGAGGAGTTCTGCTGTGTGGTGGAGTTGCTAATGCTAATGGTTAGCTTCTACTAGACGAGACGTTCTCTGCTGTTTCCTGGACGCTAAACCAACAACAGTCCCATCAAGGCTAATTTTCGGTGTGACGTAGATCTGTCAGGCATTTTCTATCAGCGGCTAAAGCAGGAAATAGGGGTAGAAGACTATTTTCCCATTTAGCCTGCATGTGAAACTCGATCATATTAAAAAAAACACAAGAAAAAAATGGTTTTTCAGTGAACTTAGTCTTTAAACATTCTTTAGCATCCGTGTTGTCTCAATCATGCAGGTTTATTTCCACACCTGCTCTGTTTCATCTAAGTGTAGCAGCCTTTTACAGCCGACGCTCTTGAGACATTCGTCCTGGTTGAGTTGTTTTGGCGTTGCAACCGTATAAACCGTGACCTGTTCTAACCTCGAGCTGCTCTGCAGCCGGTCATTACAGCAGAGCAATAACAGTGATTACCATCAGCTCTCTGAAGGTGGCAATTGTCTCTGTGACATAATTACAGCTGAGAAAAAGCCAGTGAGGGTTTTATTACCGTCTGTGGCGTAATGGTCACTCTGAAACGTGTGTAACCGTTTAACAGAAGGCAAAATATATATATTTAGATGGCTGTAAATATTAAAACCATCTATTACAGCAGGACTGCTGAGGCTGTTTGGTTTAGTTTTACCTATTCAATGTGTACAGTTTACTAGCGACATGAAGATTTCAAACATGAAGTTGTATTGATCGTGTCTCTATTGAGCCATGATCGTAAACTGCAGAGGATTCCTGTTCAGTCCTCCAGCCTGGTAAGCTTCCCTCTCAGCTTTGTTTTAAAAAACAACATAATGACTTCATGTCATTCTAAAAGGAAACAAAACTGAGGCGTTCACCTCTGAATGAGGGGAAACATGGTAGAATTGGTCAATATGAGGATATAATGAGGCAAATCTGCTGTTTTCCAAACACAGCAGGCATGTCCAAAGTCTATCCCGAGGGCCATTTGTGGTCCTCAGAGAGGTTTTTGCATAGACATGAATACAAACGCCCCATTGGGCGCTGGAGAGCGTAACAGTGGCGCCGCCATATTGGATGGGTCTCCTCATTCTCCAAAGTCAATGCAGGGTGGGCATTTATGCGCGTTTTTGTGCAGCCTACAGTTGCAACAACCGGTGTATTGAAAACAGATCACGTGGGATTACTATTCGCTTTTGCCGCCCTGATGGGATTTTATATTTTAATTTATTTTGTTTAATTATGTTTATATTTTAATTATCATGCCATACCATGTGTCTGATTTTGTGAAAAAGTTTGATAAAATGTGTTTTTTAGCTGGGTAAGCACCTTCCTCAGTAGAAATGAATGCACTGGGGGCGAATGGAGACCCAACTAAGATGGCGGCCGACCACTTCAGCAGCTCCAATAGGCAGCGCCAGTCCACGAGGCGTCTACATATATATGTCTGTGGATTTTTGTCTGGCCCCCTATTTTGTCTCACCAGCAGGCTTTTGATGTAGATATACACTTTTATTTTTATCTTCAGACTTTCACAAATATGATTCTTATTTTCAAGCAGTACAAATAAAAGTCAGAATATAATATTTTTGCATTTTTTAAATAAAGAAAATTACATTTTTATGGACTTTTAACTAGACGATTTTGGCCCTCACCTTGGCAACACCCGCGCATTAAAGTGATGGACAGGCTGCCTCCTGCTGCTCCCTCTGAGAGACGGAGGGGACGGGTTACAGTGAGAGGAGGAGAAAAGGTCGACTTGTAGCAGTTACAGTTTAGAGGTTTTGTAGCACAGCGACCTCTAAACATCGTCTGTGATTTCAGAAAACAGCTCATCGTTGTTTTGTTTCTAGAGCACGACCAGACCTGCAAGAAAATATGACCTGACAACAAAGTGGAAGAGAGCTAGTGTTGGTCTTGATTTAGCTCGCTCTTCCACATGAAAATACATCCCAGTTTATAGAAAAGGTGCTGTATATGTCGTCACCAGGAAATAATTATTTTCTCTCAGGATATCCGAGACCATGTTCTTGAGACGGAAAAAGGTAGAATGCCTTCTCCGGGTCAGGAGATGGATAGGCGGACTGGTGCTGCGTGTTTCCTATAACAATAATCCACCATGGCGTTAGCCCAACTCAAACTAGTTATTAGCTTGTCAATTTGGTCAGACTTCACCTCTACTGATCAGCTTAAAGCAAGGTCGTGTGCTACCCTGAATGCATCACAAGCATATTGTTGGAGGCGCAATGAAAACAAAAAGTGTTCATCTGAGAAAAGTGTTAAAAGGTAGTTATTAAAGTAACAACAGATTAAGCTAGAGCTTTAACATTGATCTCAGTGATTGTTGGGTTAGAAACTTGACCAGTTTCATATTTGACACCACTCTATTTTTTAATGCACGCTATATACTATCCTTGTTTATGTGATGATATTTACAAACACCCCCGCTCATATTTCAGTTTAGCCTTGGAAACAGGTGCAGTTGTGTATCATTTAAAGGCATGGCCCGATGAAAAGCATCCTTGTAAAGTGGATTATAACAAACTTATTTCAGCAATAATCATTTGACGTTGTTTCTGTGGTCATCAGGAGCTGAAGTCGGTAAAATAAAAAATATGCACAGCCCTAGCCATTAGCTTATCAATCCAGTCAGAACTAATCAGTTGTTGCAAACTGAGGCAAGACGCGCTCTACAACAGGTAAGGTGTTCATTTTTCATAACCTTTTTACCGAAGCCCACTTCAGAAGGCCTCAGAGCCTTAAAAGCCAAACAAATGTGGCAAGAATATTTTCAGACTTACCTCTGTGGGTTTTTTCTTTTTCTCAGCAGGAGTCTGACCTGTTACACGGCTGCTTTGAAGAGCTTTTGATCAACAGAGATGATCTGCACGGTTTTAACAGTCAAGGCACATGAAACAGCAAAAATATTCAGCAGAATCTAAAGTTAAGCGCCGTAGCATCAAGCTTAAACAGTCAACATTCCTGTCTTTCCAGCTGTGTGGTGCTTGTTTCCAACCCATTAGGACCTGATGCGACATACATTTGACACCTTTTCCCACGTTTACAGGTCACCGAACTTCTTAATGGGTTAATCTTTCTGCTTTAGCGGAGCCTTCAGGAGCTCTAAGCAGAAATCCCATGACTTTCAGAGGTCAGCATCACATAATCGACTTAGAAAGTCGACAAATTAATAGAGCAATTTAAACAATGCCCAGTCCTTTTGTGCAGCTTTGCATTGCTTTTCAGTTCCTGCAACTGGGGAGCTAATTTAGCCTCTCAAACACGAGCCTCAGAGCTATCTAATCATTTTATAATCCTTCTTCCAGGCTGCTGCAGTATTTCTCAACAGGCAATTTCAGAGGACTTGAGCTGCACAAACTCTGGGCCTCTTTATGGTCACAACACTGCCAAGAAGAGCAGCGGTGCATGTGTGTGCATGTGTGTGTGTGTGCATCCCCACAGGAAACATCTCATCACACACAAAGCACAATGTTTAGTGCTTTCATTTTAATTTGTCTTTTAATCTGGGTGGGATTGGAGGTGATGGTTGTGCTGAGGCGTGGAGTGCTGTGAGATAAAAGGCAAACGAGAGCGTGGAGGTGGAGATTTATCGGCAGAGCGGGAACGGCAAAGGAGGAAAGTAGAAAACAATTGCTGATATAATCCATTCTCTGCATCAAAGACGATCAATGCTGCATTTCATGCTGCGGCGACCTTCACTCAGTACCTCAGGTAAACTTTTCTGTGACAAAGAAAACAAGTCCAGTTATTCCAGGGCCTATTCTTACAGAGCAATTCGCATTTCCAAGAATAAACCCATTGTGATTCTTTGTTGGCTGTACCTTATCTAGTCCCTGCCTTGAACTAAAGCTCAGAGAAAACCAGAGCAAACCGCTGCAGGCGGATACGAGTGCATTCCCTGCCCCACCGTGGGCAGAGTCTCCAGAAGCCTGCGGGTCCTTTTCATTCAGAGGGAGGAGAGATTATAAAGCTAATCATCTCCTTCTTGCTATAATTTACCTCCATCTGCTCGTGTCTCAAAGAAAAGCTCAGGTCTAAATCGTCCAGAGTTGATGCCTAAGGCGTTTCAAGCGAGCAACGTTCCTGAGACGACACCATCTTTGTAGTTTTTCTCTGTCGCAGCTCTAGCACTGAGCCCGTCCAACATCTCTCTACAAACAGAGCGCTGTGATTGGCTAGACAGGAAACAGTTTTGGCCAATGGTAGACCTGCTGAGGCTACAGGGGCGTGGCCAGACCGACCTGCAGCGCAAACTCTTTTTATACGGTTACGGTTGGTCTAGGAAACAACGGAGTTTTGGTCAGAAATTATCCAGCTGTAAGCATACCAAATACCAGCTCAACATCTGTACCGCTGACAGAGTTAGACACATTTTGGATATGCTTTGACTCCAGTTGAAGTTTTAGTGACCATCTCAGAATAGTTTATTCCTCCTAGCTACTGCTGCACCACATTTCTGCTTAAAGGGTGAGTCTCACCATAGGTGGAGACTTACTTCACTCACACTTCCTGTTAGATAAATGCTCCTAAAGGAGGCGTCGCCTGGAGGACCGAGAGAGCAGCACTGAGGCAGTGATTGACAGCACCCCCCTCATCCCCCCATGCGCTCTCGGAGTTTCTCAGTTGGAAATACAAGTCGTTAACAATTGCGTGCACACTCACACGAGCACACACACACAGCAGACTCACTGCTCAGGAGAGCGAGCAAACACAGAAACTGCAGCAGGCTGGAGGATTTCCTGTCCACATTGATCACTAGAAGAAAGATGGGAGGAGGAGGAGGTTTTTTTAAGGAGGCGAGCGGCTCGGATCCATAACGTTTCATATCGGCAGGTGAGTGGCCGAGCCAGGTGGAGGTGCGGCCGAAACTCGGCTGGAGTCCAGTGCAGTGCAGCCACGTAGCACAGTACAGACGTCACCTGTAGCTCTATAGCCATCAGCTGTGGCTGATTCTAGATCAGTGTGGAGCAGAGTTTTAACCTGAAGCTGGAGATAGAATTATGGTTTTGGGCTGAAATATTACATTTTAAGTAAGTTGCACTAAACTGCTAAACTAATGATTACACATGTCTACAGCACTATTAGACACTACAGTTACCAGCAAAGAAGCTGATTTAGGTGTTACCTGCTCTGCAATAATGGTAAAATTACCTCAATTATTGACGATTTGTTTTGTTTATGTTAATGTTGGTTTGCTGTGACTGTCATCTTGAATGATTTTGACTTTAAAAGGTGAGTCGTGATTAATTTCTAGAAGTTATTTTGTAATCGGTCCAGTGAGTTGTTTTTTTTCCTATAAGCACAAATTTGGTAAACTTTATTTTCCAGATATTTTCCTCCTGTTAAAGGCCGGAGTTGGGAACCCTCTGAACCTGTGCCCTGAGCAGAAACCTCATTATCACCTAGCTGTCAGGCTGCTAGAGCAACATCTGAAGCGTCTCCTGGGTGCAGGACACCCTAGCAGCTCTGGGTTGATGTGACCCTGTTCAGACCCCATGAGGCACCTGCAGCTTTAGGGTGTTTACCTTGAAGTCCACTGACAGCTGGGGGGTGTACCTCAGAGTCCACAGAGCCCTGAGCAGTGACGCCAGCTGCTCCGTCACTTCTCCCTTCACCTGGCGCGTCTCGTCCCCGACCACCAGTCCGTTCATGGTTCTGCCCTGCCCCAGGTCCATCCGGTACCTATCCAGCCCCAGATACTCCGCCAGCAGGTCGGTGTTGCTCAAACACTGGACCACAGCGTTCATGAAGCAGGTGTTTCCGTGGTTCTTCAGCCCCAGCACCCCGGGGATCTTGTCTCCGTACCGGTACAGGAGTTTCTCTCTGCCGGCGCACAGAGAGGAGGACGCGCTCGGGGGTGTCTTCACGCCCCGGTCCCACGTCGCTGGTTGTGCGTCGTCCTTGATGATTCCCGAGCTGGCGCTGAGCGTGCAAGGTGCGCCATTTCCAAACCCCCCGTCGTCGTCCTCCGCGTCCTGCGCGTCCGCGTCTCCAAAATGGGTGAAAGTGCCCAAAGTTTTTATGATCCTGTTCATGAAGCTCCCCACCGACTTCAGAGACCTCTTGCGGAAAAGCTTCCCAGCTTTGGGCTTCTTCTCTCTGCGCTTCTCTTCTTTCGTCGCTTCCTCCTTCAACCTGCTCTGTTTCTCCATGGCTCTGCCGGGGTTCACTCCCTCGTCGGACTGTTCTGAGGATGAGAACCGGGTGAACGTCGACGCCAGTGGGTCACTTCTCCGCCTGCGTCCCTCGTCCGGATGGAAGGAAGGAGAACGCGCACGGAGGTGCCACCATGGCGGAGCCAGGAGACCCAACAGCTCGCTGATATTCCACACGCCTCTGACAGAAAACCCTCCTCATGATCCATCCCAGCACTTACTCAAGGCGGTCATTAAACCTGTCACCACCTCCAGCAGCAGCAGCAGCAGAGGCTCGTCCTGTCCTGCTGCAGCGCTCAACTTCGCCTGGGAATGATTGGGTTCTCCCCCCTCCTACTTCCAACTACACACACACACACACACACACACACACACACACACACACACACACACACACACACACACACACACACACACACACACACACACACACACACACACACACACACACACACACACCAGCGCGCGCGGGATAACAGGGCTGCGCTGAGATCTGATTTTAGTTCTAAAGGACGGAGGAGCGTCTGATGAAGTAAAACTACTTTAGGGCCACAATGGAAACAAGTGTTTTACACTATTTTGTGCTATCCTGTATATTTAATGTTTTTACGTCATAATATGATACATACTTGTATTATTTTTTTTGACACAATTCAAATCAATCAGTCATCCTTACAACACTCTTAAAAGGACTGGGTTATTTTGCTAACCCAGCTGCTGGGTTGAGGCTGAGAATCTTAAGGTTAGATCAATTTAACCCAGGTTCCTGACTGTCCCCCTCCAACAGCCTGCAGCTAGCCAGCACCTCAGCGATCCCCCATAGTCGGGACCCAGAACCTTGCAGAGTCCCCGGAGCCTTCCCAGGATTTCCAGGTGGAGATGGGAACCCCCACACGGGGACAGACCAGCGAAACATCCCCCAGACACAGATGGTGATCAGCTGGCCGCCAGCCCCAGACTAGGTACCCCAGACCCACCTGCTCCCCAGGTCCGCACCACCCTGCAGAGAGCCCCCCCTCAGCACCATCCCCTATAGGACCAAGGGCCCACACTCAGGTCATCCCCAAAGGTATCAGGAGCACGGCCTGAGGCACCCGCCCACCCCACCGAAGGTTGACAGTGACCCAGCAACCGGTCACCCCCATGCTGGCAGCAACCTCGCCAGGGAAAGGCGTAGGCCCCCGTAAGCTGAGGCCCCCACCCCAGCCAGGAGCTCCAGCATTCCGGGTCTGCTGGCCCAAGTCCAGCAACCCCAGGAACCCCGCCCGGATCAGAAGGCATTAGCCCCCCAAATCCCCCGCTAGGCCCCGCCTCCATCCAGTGAGCCCACATGAGCCCCACGATGCCCACCCACTGGGACGCACAGCCCCCACAGTATCTAATGCCTCTGAGTCCTTTTGAGGGTTAAAAGATGAGATTTATTTATTTATTTATTTATTTATTTATTTATTTATTTATGTGCAGAACTATCTGACCTTGTATGTTATATAAATAACTAAACCAACACATGCATATATAGATTTCAACCTGCAACTATTTAGATTTAATTCTGCGTGTTTAGATTTGACTCTAAATTAATTATTTGAGGGTTGGGTTTGATGATTAATACCGTAGTTATTCTCAGGAGGTCAAACAAGTGTGATTTTCTGTCGTTTCATTTTTTAGAACTACATTCGAGTTTTGCTTATGAGTAATCCTGTTATCACCTGCAGTGGTCTTCATGAGAAACAGGAACGAATAAAGAGCTCAATTTAAACAATGTTTTTTCTTTTAAATATGAAGAAATAATGGAATAATAAATATTCACTGTAAAAAAGAGTGATCGTGTGTGTGTGTGTGTGTGTGTGCGCGCGCGCATGTGTGTGTGTGTGTGTGTGTGTGACAGTAGTAAAAACTCATTAGCTAAGCCTTGGAAGACATTCATCACAGGTTATGATGTTCTGGAATATTACTCTCATTACTGAGCTGTATAAATTATCTTATCTCTGCTCTCTCTACATCGATGTGTTTAATAACACAGGGTTGTCACATATAATATTATTAAAAACTGCAGATTTATTGCAGCAGTGAGCAAAAAGCAATATGGCTGACTGTCTTCCACAGGCGACCTGAGGAGTGAGAAGCTTCTTGCTGCTTCCCTTCATTTAGCATTGACGCTATAATGAATCCCACCAGAAAACGAGAAATCAGGAGAAAAGAAAGTCATTTATTTATTTTAACTGATAACCAGAGGCCCACACACACACACACACACACTTTGTTGACAGCATCTGACTCAGAGAGGAGTCTCCTACCAAACAGATTTATATGAATCAGCAGAAACTATAATCAAGTAAATCCATCCTGCATCAAGGTTTATCTTTTTCCAAGTGGGGCTTTAAGTTTCAGCCAAAACTTATAAACCAACTAATATCAAAAAGTCAGCATCACAATAACAGCTCTAGACCAACTGAAACAGCTTGTTTTTTATTTCTCAGACACTGATCATGAGACATTAAATATATCTTTTCAAAGGAGAAAATGTTGAAGGCTAACAATTGAATTTTTGTACAACACAAAAAAAAGATATCTTGAAAATATTTTTTTATTATATTCATTATTATTATATGAATTATTATAAAACGTTTTTTGGATACATTCAGGTGCATTTTAACAACATTTCACCATGGTGATGAATGTTATAGTATAGTATATTATGGTGTGGAATTCTATGGCATGGCATTGTGCATTATGATACGGTACAATACGACACGGTGTCTATACAATACAATATGATACGGTATGATATGATGCAGTACGGTATTTGACGATACAGTACGAGACGTTCCAATATGATTTGATACGGCATTATATGATACAAGACGAGACAGTATAGTACGACACAGTACAATATAATACAGTATGGTAAACGATACAAGATGATTTATTTTATTTATTTATTTTTCTTATATTTTCCGAGGATAAAGCCTCTTGAGATGGAACATCTCGTTTTCAAGAGGGTCCTCGATCAAAACAACATGAAAATTGAAAAACAGCAAGACAATGGGTAGCTAAAAAAATTAAACAAAATAACATAATAATAATAAAACATAGATAAGATAAAAAAAAATGAATAAAGAAATGAACAAACAAATGAAATTTTAACTATAACTATGCAAACCGAACCATATTAATGTAACCAAACACAGATTCCTTCAAACTAACAAGTAATAACTTAAAAACAGTTACAAGAGGGTAAGACATGTAAATAAATACTGCTCCAAAATAATTGAAAGGAAGTAATAGACCATATATCAATTGGAAGATTTTATTTATTTTTTATTTATTTATTCTTTATTTAACCAGGAAGGTCCCATTGAGATTAAAAACCTCATTTTCAAGGGAGTCCTGGCCAAGAGGCAGCAAGAGTTACAGTTACAACATATATATATATATTTTCCAGTTACACAGACATGTTATGTACAGAATTACAGAAGGCAATTACAACACAGGGTATCTCTCTCAAGGGCTCTCAGTCTGGTTTTAAATGTATTCAAGGAGATAAGCTCGGTTAGTTTCCAGTTTTCCTGCAGCCTGTTCCATGCAGAAGGAGCAGAGTGAACAAAAGCCCTTTTACCCAGTTCAGTGCGAGCAAACGGAACACAGAGTAACAACTGATCGTTTGCACGCAGACTGTGAGAAGTTATACTTCTCCGTGAGATTAAGTTACAGATGTAGTTGGGTAGTAATCCAAGCATGGCCTTGTAAATGAAAGTGTACCAATGTGCCAACCTCCTGGTGGACAAAGAAGGCCATCCCACTCGAGAATACAATTCACAATGATGGGTCAGTGGTCTACAGTTAGTAATAAACCTCAGCGAGGCATGATAAACCACATCAATCTTACCAAGACACTGTGCTGAGGCATTCATATACAAAAGGTCTCCATAATCCAGAACAGACAGAAATGTTGCAGTAACTAGTCGTTTTTTTGCCTCAAAGGAAAAACACAGTTTATTTCGAAAAAAGAAACCCAGTCTGAGTTTGAGTTTCTTCACAAGATTATCTATATGGGGCTATTCCAGTCCAGTGGGGCTTTGACACTAAAAGCCATTCTTCCCACTTCTTCTTAAAACTAGATAACAAAAAAAGACTAATGTTCATTAAACCTAGTAATATACTGACCTCTCGTACACACCAGATACATTTATGCTGTAAAGTCAAAAAATATACATTTAAAAATAAATATTAACCAATAAAATCTACATCTGGCTTTTAATAACAGCCAGATTGATACATATGATACGATAGGACACAATACAATACAAAATGGTCTGATCTGATTTGATACAACACCATAAGGTACGATACAATACGATACAATACAATATGATACAGTATGGTATGACATGATAGGATACGATACAAAACGGTCCGATACAGCATGATATGATATGATATGAGATGAGACAGGACTGTATGATACGACACCGTACGGTACAATACAATACAATACGATATGATATGATACGATACAGTACAATACGTTACAGTGCAATACGATACGATACAATACGATACAGTACAATACGATACAATACGATACAATACAATACGATACGATACGATACAATACGATACAGTACAATACAATACAGTACAATACGATACGATACAGTACATCACGATATGATACAATACGATACAATACGATACAGTATAATACGATACAATATGATACGATACAATACGATACAGTACAATACGATACGATACAGTACAATACGATACGATACAGTACAATACGATACAATACAATACGATACAGTACAATACGATACGATACAATACGATACGATACGATACGATACGATACAATACGATACGATACAATACGATACAGTACAATACGATACGATACAGTACAATACGATACGATACGATACAATACGATACGATACAATACGATACAGTACAATATGATACAGTACAATACGATACAATACAATACAATACAATACGATACAATACGATACAGTACAATACGATATGATACAGTACAATACGATACGATACGATACAATACAGTACAATACGATACGATGCAATACAATACGATACAATACGATACAATACGATACAGTACAATACGATACGATACAGTACAATACGATACAATATGATATGATATAATATGGTATGACATGATAGGATACGATAGGATATGGAACGGTCCAATACAATTTGATATGGCATGATATGATACAAGATGAAACGGTACGGTACAAAACAAGATATGACATATAATAGGATAAAATATGGTATGGTACAGTGCAATACCATATGTATGATATGATATGATACAGTAAGGCCTAGTACAGAATGGTTTGGTGAGGGAGGTTTATATTTGTTCTTGAACACATTAATAGTTTCCTGCGAAGTCCAGATCTTTTTAATTTATTGTCTTACAAATTTAAAGCTATAACAAAAAGTACCAATTCAACGAGGTGTTAATTTTTCAAAACTTCTGCTGCACACTCAGTCTGATCACATCTTTGCTGCTGCAATATTGCCTGGAGCGAAGAAGTGATTTTGGCTCTAAATAAGGAGGTAATTTGCCTTTGCAATTCTCTGGTCTGCAAATAAGATGTCATCTTAAAAGATAAAGTAGGCTTCAGAGACCATCTGGTCGCCTGAGTCATATGCTGGCTGCTCTGGGAACAAACACTCTTCTAATAGAAAGAACAATGCTCTATTATAGTGATGCTGCTCTCTTTAAACTACCTTATACAATAAAAGTTTACAAATCATTTTCGGTTTCTGGCCCCGAACCTCATTGTTGATCTCACAATAGCCCTTTGTCCCGCACGCAGGAGGAAAACTCTGCTGATGAGCGTTATTCAGAAGCACCTGAGTCCTCACAAAGTGCCAACACAGACAGAGTGATGAAACAGCACGCCCCAAGAGGAAATCAATACTGCTCGATGTTTCTCTTTTTTTACACTGCTGACTGAATCCAACATCCCACTGAAGTTTTTCAGGGTTTAACAAGATGATCACCTTCCTCACAATCAGACTCCTCTGTGAGGTTGATTAACTTTAGCGAGAAATAAAAACAGAACAGGGAGGTGTGTGTAGAGTGGGCGAGCTGGCAGTAACACGCTCTCTGTTCGTGCCTTTAATCTTCATGCCTTCAGCGGACGGCCTTATGCTGCCTTCTCACAGCTTCCAGGAGCATATCGGGATGAACACGCACACCTGGACGGAGAAAAGACAGCCGTTGGCTTCACAACACACACACACACACACGCACGCACACACACCACCAGGCGACTGACACAGCACTCCCTCCAGAGACCGTGGAGCCAGGGTACAGAGCTATTTCTATTCATGCCCTATTTCATCCTCCACCAGTCCTATTTTCACGGTATCTGATCTGTTATCAGTTACAGTGAGAAACCAGACACGCAAACGCAGCAGAGAAACAAACCAGCCACTCCTGCAGAGAGACATGGACTTGTCCTCCAGTCGTCAGCTGGACATTGTGTTTTTGGACAAAATCCCTGAGGCAGGTTCACCTTGTTCTCCATTTGCTTGAATATCCCTTGGTACAAAAAAACAAAACACCAAATGACGTTCTTTTTTAAATTTATTCTTTTTGTTTACCTGTTCCATACTTTTTGCTTGAGAAAAATGTTTTTGTTGTTGTTAATATTGAGCACAAACACTATAGATTGTTATGCAGTAGCTATAGCATGGGTTAGCATCTCCATGTTGAAAGAAATGTGAGCCCAGTTGGGTGCAGAATATAGTAGTTCCATTAAAAAACATTAACAGGAAAATCAAAGAAAGTATAAATACAACACTAAAAATAAAAAAGACTAAAGTAAACTAAAAGAATCATTTTGATGAATAGCCATTCAGTTCATTCTGACCATCTATAATGTGCTCCACATGAGTTATACTACGGCTCCCTCTGCTGGTGGCACACTGAACTTTATGTGTTTCTGAGTCCAGAATAAATCTTTATCAGCTGCTGGTGTCACTGGTCACACTGACAACAAACCAGTCAGCAGCAGCTCCACTGTCACAGGTAACAATTTACAAATATCAGTTTGTGTTGTTCACAGAATCTTTCTGGGTGAGTCAGAGAGGTTCTGATCCGTACCCGGCTCAGTGCACACAACTATCTGAACTTCTACAGGAAGCCTCACATGTAATGATTTCATGTGTTAGGTGTGAGCTCGTCTGAGAATCCTAATATAACTGCTGTCCCTCATCAGGGCCAGGATGACAAACGTACAGTGGCCCAGAAGGTTCAAAAGCCACAGCAGGTTTTTAGGTTTTAGCATAACGCTAGTTAATTTGAATGGTTTTACTCCAGTTTTATTCTTACTTCTAAGATGTTGTTGTGTTAGGGTTGCCCTCTGTTAGTTCTGACTGGATGGATAAACTAACATAATCATTTGCTAAAACCAAAGTAGCTTAATGTTATTTTTTAAAAACTATGTATGACGTTGCCCTGAGATGGACTGGACACCTGTCCAGGGTGTACTCCGCCTGTTTGCCCAGAGACTGCTGGAGATAGGCACCAGCCTCCCGTGACCCTGCATGGACAAGCAGGTATAGATAATGGACGGATGATGTTACTAAGGCAACACCTATAGTCATCAAAGCTGAACCACAAGCATAAAAAATTCCATAAAAGATTTAATTACATGGAACTCTTCTTTGTTGCAAAACCGTCCCTTTATTCTTATATATCAGGAAAAGTTAGTCCTGACATTAACCTGCTGTAAGGCTGAGACTTGCATTTCTTCACTCTGTGTAAGCACAATAAGTGATTTAATGACTGGAAATTTCCATTCATGTTGATGACCAAACCAAGCGGCCCACCAGCAGACATTTTCTTTACGGGGTAATAAAGCAGCAGACCTTTATAAACCTTTACTCTAAAGTTCTGTGAAGGGTGTAGCCAGTAATCAATCAGTTATGTTTTGTTAGGTTAAAAGTAATTATCTTAATTAAATTTCCTTCAGAGTGCAGCTTGCAGACTGATGCAGTGATGCTGAGGGACGTTCACCTCCCAGTGAGAGTAGGAATAGCCATCCGTCCGTTTGTCTATGCCTTCTTTGATAGCATTGCAGCACCTCCAGCTGGTAAATGGTCCCTTCTAGAATTCTATGACCCTTCAATGTGCTTTGCAACACAGTCATTCATCCATTCACACACATATTCACACGCTGGTGGTGATGAGCTACATTGCAGCCACAGCTGCCCTGTGGTGCACCGACAGAGCTGAAGAGTGTTCAGTATTGGACATATATGCTCCCACTTCTTCAGAACCATACTGCTGCATTTTGAACGTAACTCATTCCAGCATATATAGTGAATTACAGTAATCCAGCCTGGATCAAACAAAACATGTGTTACAAACTCTCCTCTATACTTTTTGAGAGCATCAGGCTAATCCTGGACAAGCGCCGAAGCTGAAGGAAACAAGATTGGACCACTACGTTTATTTGGGGGTCGAATGTTAGGGCAGAATTTAATTTCACACCCAAGTTTGAAATCAGTTTTCTCATGGGGGGCAAGTCAGGAGGTCCACATTATGCAGCTGTCACTCATTATTGGTAAAAACTATGATCTCTGTTTGGCTCTCATTAAAACCTGAAAAATTGGAAGCCAGCCTCAGGCACACCACTAACGATAGAATCAAGCCCAATGATTCCAGTTTCACTGGCAGATAAGTTTGACAGTCATCAGCATACAGGAGGTGGAAGCTAATTTTGTGGTTGCGGAAGATCATTCTCTATGGAAGCAAGTAAATGTAGTAAAACAGCAGTCCTAACACAGATCCCTGAGGATCTCCTTAAAGCAGGGCTGTTCGATCCTGGTCTTCAAAGGCCAGCATGCTTTCTGTGTCTCTGCACCAACACAACTGGTTTGAATAAATGGGTAGTTGATGGGCTTCTGAAGAACTGAAGGATCTGCTGGATCATTGAATCAGGTGTGTTGGAGCAGGGGAACTGCTACAACAAGCAGAACAGGACCAGGGTTTAGCTGCTTTAAAGCCTGAAAAATATACATGTAGCTGTAAAACTGATTCATTATAACATCTATATAACATTTTATTATGTAATTCTATAATATAACTGTTATAAAGAACTCAAATTGGCCCTTACCACCTGTAGATCCTCCACCAGGGGGCAGCAGACATGCACAGAACTGGATTTGGCAGGTTTTCGATGAAGGTACTAATCTCAATGCTCCATCTGGAGGCTTTAAGGCCAGACGGGCTCTGATGTGAGTTTGCAATGAGGAATTTTTTCCCCAAATTTTTTTTACATTTCAAGCAAACTCAAATTTCAAATGACCAGTAAATAACAATAAACAATGAAACGAAACACTGGAAATGATGGAGAATCTTTCTAATCCTGTCAAATACTTTACTGCGTCAGCACACGTCTGCCTAGAAACTTTATTTAAGCTACAACAAGGTCTTACATGATTAGACTATAGCATCATTAGCTAGCTCCTTGTATAATCTTGTATAAATACACAAAGTCGCAGCTATTTTCTGCTTTATGGAGCCCCACTCCGAGGTCATGTGACCTTTAGTCTTAAGCAAGCAAACCATCTCTATTTCTCAAATTTTAACAATAAAAGTTGCATATCAAAACAGATGGGTCTTTTTAACTTAATGTCACCATTATCATGCATTATGCCTGTAATATAAAACGAGTCCAGGTGTGCCGTGGTGATGCAAAGTCCTTTTAAAGATGCTTTTAAAGAATTTAAAAGGTAATTTATTAATAAGAACAAAGAAAACAGGATGTTTTTTTTCCTTTAACATGTTGTTGCCTACAGGATGACGTATGAGTGAATACACATTTCAGTGTAAATAAAAATCCCGCTAAGTTATGGTTATTTCAGCCTTATTGGGCTGATTGGATGGACTCATCAAAGGAGGATAAATATATGAATTCCTTGAAAACATCAGTGTCTCTTTATGTGTGAACAGTTAGCCAGCACCATTGCAGAGCATTTCTATAGCAAACAGAGCCTTTTTTTGTTCCTTTACGTTTTGAATAAGTAGAGACTCGCTGCCCCTTGACTCTGGAACAAACGTGAGCTTCATGCTAGAGCGGGCGTTGCTCAGATCCACTTGGAACAAAGGTCTTTATTGGGGTCACATTCAGCTCAGCAGACCACCCAGCTGTCTGGGTGGAGACATGTCCACGACTCTGCCCCGTACGAGACAAAAAACCAGCCATAATTCTCTTTTAGACATAAATGATCTTATCTGAGTCTCTGGTCAGATGGTCCAGCTGACCTTCAGGATGGAATCCCAGCGGGGTGAAGGTGAAAAGGCACAAATGTATGATTCACAGTGAACTCTGAGAGGGTAGCATGATCTAAAACACACTGTCTCTTTATGCACATCAGTTCAAAAGTTGATTTGATTGCACTCACTGGTATGTGCAGCTTTAGTCCAGCAGAGGGCAGTGTTGAGCTGCAAGTTTGATGTTATAAAGTTTAGCATTTAATTAAAAATACTGTGTGCTGTAAAACATAATTCTCAGTATCTTTATGATGTTTAAATTTAGATGTAATAATTATTGTAAATCTGTTATTTAAATCATTTTCTTATTTTGATTTCCTGCTCCATGAACATCAGCAGTTAGTTTTCCAGAAAACTTCCAGTCGACTGATTTAGTCTCTGCACCAAGGCTTTAGACCCAGCCAACAGTTTTGTTCATTTTAAATTATTTTCCCTATAATTAATAAACATTAATGAAATTAGGAAATAACATTAAACTGGTTTCATCTCTGATTTGTGTAATTCTAATCAGTTTATGGGGAACTTTGTATCTAACTGGCTTGTTGGGTCGTTGTTACTAATGCAACGCTGTGGTGTTCAGTTACTGGCAGCATTTAGCATCTATAAAACAGGAAACTTTCTCAGGTTTGGATGCCCTGCTGTGTCGTAATCATATAAAATAATGAGATAAATGAATAAAATTAGACATAAACTAAAATCTTTAGGCTTGTCTTTGACTCCCTAAACATTTATAGAGCCATTTATTCTCGACTCTTATTAATTTTCCTTTTATTGGTTTGTCTTAATTCTAAAATTAAAGCTTTTATTAATTTTTATGCAGAAAGACTCGTGCGTGTGATCCATAACAACTCTGGTGGTTTTTTTGCATCTAAATATTTATTCCAGCTGCAGCTCTGTCTTTTCCAAAGAAACTAGTTCTTTTATTTTGTCCAGGAATGTGGGATGTGGTGGGAAGAGGCTGCTGCTGCTTCATGTTCTTGTGTGTTTTAGTGTTGAAGTTCACCTTCAGCCCCAACGACGTCCTGTTGAGATAAAACCAACCAGTCTAACGGTTAGACTGGTTACAGAGTTATTAACCCACAACCTGTAGAAACCAGCTCCCCAAACCAGAATCAGACCAGTAAACTCAGCGGATTTCCTCAAATAAGTGAAATATGTATTTGTTTATTAATTATGGGAAGATTGGGTACTAAAAGTAGTTTATGTCCAGTTCCCCTTTAAGGTTCAGACCACAAAAAACAGCAAATTGCAGATACCCCCCCCCCCCCAGAAAAAATAAATAAATAAAACAATAAAATACCTTTTTATTCAAAGCATTATGAGTTATAATTCAGTATAAGGTACAACTACTACTACTACTACTACTACTACTACTACTACTAATAATAATAATAATAATAATAATAATATCAAATTAATAATATAATTTAATTTGTATATAAATATTTTGTTTACATTTTTTTACTTCATTGTTTTGTTTTTGAAGAATCTGCTCCACCAAAGATTTTCCCAGAATAATGAGCATACATCCATGATACAAGGCTTCAATCAAACATTATTTATCTTTTGCTTATTCTTTCTACAATTTTTGGTCACTTATACAAAAATATTAAGATCATCCTCAAATATTATTTCAGACTCAGTTTAATATAAACTCTTTTATTTTCATGAGCTGAACTCAGAGATCTTCTAAATACACAAAAGGCCCATTTCTCTCCAACATTGTTCACAGATCAGCTAAATCTGTGTATTTGCTATGTTAAGACACATATTTTAATGAGACAAATGTTCATATGAAATATGTACCAATGTCTTATAATTCTACTCTTTAAACAGAAATTGTATGTGTCTACTTAAAGGTACAATATGTAAGAATTCTACAGTGAAATAATCACAAAACAGTCTGATGTCTCAATCATGTTGGAAGGAAGATTATACTGAAACAGATTTCCTTCTCAGCCGGCTGGGGCGTTGTCAGTTTTTCTCCTTTCAAAAAACAAAAGATGGACGTAGTTTCTGTTTAAAATTTGGGAGCCAGTGAGGTTGCTGTGTCTGCGCCAAGTTGCAGCTGCGACATTTGTAATTCAACACAGCAGCAGCGTTTTGTAAAGATCCTAAAGGCTGATTTATACTTCTCCGTCAGCTCAAGTGTGGATTCATGCACCCTCATTGACGGAGATGTTTTCCCTTCGGACTTCTCCGTCACCTGGGGAGAGTTGCAAAGCAATTCCCCGCCAGGACAGCAGAGGGCGTAGCGCTTTTCTGGGGTATCCTGCCACCATTACAGTCACGTATCCGGTCCACGATAGTGTATTTACTACTGTGTTCACATTGTTTTAATGTATTTCAGATACTTTTTAACACGGATGAATTTGGCCCTCATTCTCCATCACCTCTTCATGAGATGAGCACCTCTAAACACACGTTTCCCATAATTTCAGTCCACGAATAAAATGCTTTCTGCATATTTTTTACTCAGTCACGGCTAAATAAACGTTCATAATTTCAGACTTTTTCTGCGAGGCGTTCTTCAATCTATTCCATGTCTGCCACTAGATATCTTTTTGTTTTTTTGTGGGGGTAATGACGGTGCTGTTGACGTATTTAAAGGAAGCAGCGTCCTGGCCAATCACAAGCTTGCGGTTACTTTCGACAAATAGTTAAAAAGTTGGGCATGTCTCCGACCGGAGCCTTTGCGCCAACGTATAATGGCGTTGGGTATCTCCATACCCATGCAGACGGTGAAGCATAAATAAGGCTTAAGCCAGTAAACAGGAGCGACACAGAAGTTATTTCTTGTACCCCTAAGAAGCCACGGCATCTGTTTCTTTACAACAATATCAATGTTTTCAAACCACACTCATTAAATTCTCAACCGGTAAAGTGTTACATTTGATTTATTCTACAATTGAACTTTCTTTTTATTAAAGAAGAGAGGAAAAAGTGGATTTTTTTTGGTTGACAGTATCTCATTACTGTGAAACATCCTCCAAACAAAAATGTTTTATTTTCATGAATATAAAACATGTAGCGATATAACTAGAATTTATGTTTTTTAACATGAAAATATCTTATTATCTTATTATGTTGTCACCATTTGTTTTAATACCAGCAGAATTCTCAACTTCTCTTGATGTTCTGATGATATATTTGCACAGTTGTTGACATAACTAGAAACCTCTGAATGTGCAGACTTCTTTGAGACATTGAGAGAATTTTAACTTGTCATCGGTGGATTCAGTTAGCGCCCATCGTCAGTGGTGCACCAACAGTTCGCTGTAGAATTGAACTGGCTCCTCGGCTGCTTATCTTGGCGCTGGCCAGGCCCACCACAACGCCTCAGCGCTGGAGGACACAGTAATTACAAGCTGCTATCTCGCTAAATGGGGATCTTGCTACAATCCAGAACAGTGATGACATGATTAGTGTTTTTCCTGCTCATCTTGGCCTTGTGAATGGGGATGATGACAGTTGTGTGTGGTTGGGTGGGGGGTGTGGAGCTGGATTGTTCCTCGGTGCCTTTAAACACAACAACACCTACCACAGTGAAAGCTTCTTGGGTGAGCCGCATGACTGAGCTCCAGCTCAAGAACAGCAATCTGTCGGCGTTCCCTCATCATTAGCTTGAGTTTGTAGCACTTTGGGATGAAACGGAACATGATTATGGGGGTCAAAGGGAGACATATTGTGCTGTCTGGAAGAGTGATGAGTATCTTCTCCTCAGCTTTGTACATAAAGCAGTTATTGTTGTTTTTTTCTACAAAAGATTAAAATTAAAGTGGTAGTGCTGAGGTTTTGACGTGAGATTCTGTAGAAATAACCATATGTGTGTTGTAGAAACCTCTTTGATCAAACTTTGTTTGGGGAAGATTAGATTAACACCTAATCTGAATTAGGCCAAGACCAAAGTTTGTCTTAAAGGCCGAGCTTTTGCAGTATCTGCAGTACCTCTGTGGTATGAGAGGAGTGCACCGGGGACAAGCTTGTAATGAGAGTGCATGTTTATTGCTATCTGAGCAGTGCAGAGCATTTGGGGGAAAATATCAATATGATGAGAATACCGCCTTAACGTCTGTACACACGCATTATCTTTGTTGCACCTACCTACAGTACATGTTATGTGCATCCCTGCATGTGGCCGACAGCAAAAGATAGTGAAGTATGAACATAACTAAAAAAAATTATATTAACAATCAAAAGAAAATAAAAACTGACGATGACAGGATGCCAGAAATAGCACAGTTCCTTTGCAGTCTGAACCAGTGCTTGAAGTGAGCCAGTATGGACCGGTACTCAGAAACCGGCACTTGGATATTTTACCCATCAGCTATTTTTTTGTAGCGTGCCGTGCGACATATCAGTCAAAATCAGTCCGTCTCTCAGTCCCAACACCGTTCTGACAAATGTACATTGAGGTGTGTACTGGTACATATGTCTTTCCACTTAAAGGCACACTAAGTAACATAGTGTACGTTTTAAATCACTGTCATGAATACAAAAATGTTTTCCTCTCCACCCATGTTTTCAACTGAAATGTCTACCGGATGTGAAAGTGTTGCGAAACGGCCACAAAACGCACTACACAGCAATTAGCCGCCGTAAATGTGGACGGTTCCTTTCCACCAGCAGCAAAGTGTAACATTTTGGATGTGTGCCAAAAGTGAAGGCACACTATCATTACATTTCAAGTCTATTTTTTAATGCGCTATGCTTTCAAAACACATCAAGCTCTGCAGTTTAGATTGGGCCAGACAGGAAGTCAAACACAAAAGCAGTGTAAAACATCTGGAAACTTTCAAAATAAAAGTCATGTGCAGATAAATGTAAGTCATTTCCTGTGAAACCCCCGTAGCTGATGTAAAAAGAACAGAAAATAAACCACAGACCTTTTTGAAAACATGCTGCCGTTTTTTTCCTTGCTTGTTATCATGTGAACGTCCGAAATCACCTATGGTGTTGCAATTCTCCCGTGATTTTGTGACTTTGTGGGATCAGCTGTGTGGAATGCTTTTGCTCCATTCACTTACGTTGTTTATGCTAAGCTAAATCTAATGGAATACTGCCAGATCAGGAGAATGACTGGGTTGATTACAAAATGTTTTATCCCACTTATCTAACTCTGGGGAATATGGCAACGGACTAAATTTCATTTATGGGTGGAATATCCCTTTAATGTTTGTCTCCATAACACCAGAAAAAGTAACTAGATTAAAAAGGGCTCTTGCTGAATATCAAGAAAAAGTTGCTAGACTGACTGTTGGCTCAGCAGTCGGCTCAGGATTAAAGTTTGTTTTTCCAAACTGGGGTTGTTGAAAATTGAAAAAAATGTCTGAACTATTCCCTCAAAATAAAACTTTAAATAAATTTGGTTTTCCACATTTTTATCACAGATCAACTCTGTGCATATCCTACATTTCCTGTCCCTCTAAAAAGATGTACTTTTGTTGGGAATTTTCCATTTTTTCCATCAAAGGGGACCTCCTTGTCCCTGACACCTGTAGAAATATAAAAGTGAACTTTGCACTCCATTAAACAGGGACCCAGTGAGGAAATGATGGGTATCAGAATAAACTTTTGATGTGCAGTAAAGCCTTCAACCAGAAAGGCCGGCTCTGGGATCTGCCCCAGCGTGAGTTACTGGCTCCGTCTGCCGTCCTGCAGGTGCTGGTGGAGCCAGTGAACCGTTTTCTGTCCAAACAGCAAGCGTGAAGCAGTCAGGAGGAGCTGGTTTTGGCCTGAGCAGAAACACAGGCTGTTAACAGTGTGTTCCCGATAATATTTCCATGAAAATTCTTCAAAGTTTAACACCATCAGCACAATGCAGAGGAATTCCACTGCAAGCAAGATTTGCTCTTGTTATTTTTAAACTCCAGAGGTTACATGGATCCATAAATCACCTTCCCACGGTGTCTGAACGTCCCGGCTCAGCCTGCCTGTCTGATGGAGAATTTATGACCCGCGGGGGCAGTAGAGAGCGCCAGCACCACCTCCTCTGAGTTCTCTGGTTCTCCTCTGTGCACTTGTGTACATATTTAAAAAAAGCAGAGTAGCTGAGAGGTGTTCAGCTGCAGGTCAAACTGCTTCAGTGCTCTTTAGTGATGCTGCTGCATAACTCTGGCAAAGAGTGGTAAAAGTGTTACATACATCTTTTGAAAATGGCCAGTTTGTTAGGTACACAGTCCTGTACCAGGTTGGACCATGTTGTCCTGTTCTAGAAACCAGTTAGAGATGATCTGAGCTTTGTGACATGGTGCATGATCCTGCTGGAGGTATCCATCAGAAGATGGGTCCATGTGGTCATAAAGGGATGGACATGGTCAGCAACAATACGCAGTGTGTTTAAACCAGGCTAAGGTGGAACTATGGGGTTCAAAGTGGGACCAGAACATTCTGACCCGACCATCTGAATGTTGCGGGCTGAAATCCAGACTCATCAGTTTAGGAAAGGTTTTTCCAGTCTCTTCTGGTGATCCTGTGTGAATTGTAGCCTCAGGTTCCTCTTCTCAGCTGACAGGAGAGACACCTGGTGTGGTCTTCTGCTGCTGCAGACCATCTGCTTCAAGGTTTGAACTTCAGCAGGTTGCCATCACCATGTGTAGATGAATAAATAACGTGTGATTGGCTGATAAGCTCTTAGTGTTAACAAGGAATCAAACAGGGGTACCTAACAAAGTGACCTGTGATTTTATATGGAGCCAATAGAAACACAGAAATTAGCAAAACATTTTCCAGACCTGATCAGGACATGCCTGAGCTTATTTTCTGAGTTCCTGTAGGGTTCCAACAGCTAAAAATCAGGATGTTTGAATCTTTACTAGACAAACAGACAAATAAATTCTGTAAATCTACTTGTTTTCCATGATAAGAAGCAGCTTAAAGCAGATTCATTGCTCCAGTTTTGGAGATACGGAGGTTCTACCTCATAGTGACAATTTTTCTAAATAGATGATGTGATGAAGCTATCAGGAAGGGAGTCCCCATGACTCCTCCTTTTCACTTCCTCTATTCCCTCTCCTCCTTCCTGTCAGACAGGGGGCCATCGGTGATTTAGCTGGCTGGATTACCGTGTGATCAGTCTCATCTGTCTGCTTACTGTACCTGCTCCTCTCCTCCTCGCTCCTTCAACCCACCTCCATGGGGCAAATTCCACCTGCCAAAGATGAAGCCAACACAGAAGTGACAAAAATTGCAGTTCCCTCCTCGTCCGCTAGGGGCTAGCTCCAGGAAGAAGCAAGTTCTCACTGGCTCCCATGTTCAAATGGCAGCTTTAAATAAACATGTTTACAGCCTGGTTCAAAAAACATTTTAGGTTTAATAGGTCTAGTTTACAGTCATGACAACTCTGAGGGGGGTGAATTATTTTGTAACTGTTAAGATGTAATTAAAGTTTAAAATTATGAATAATTAGGGGTGTGTCCTTTTGATAGACAGGTGAGCCATCAGCGCTAGCAGCTAGCCTTCTGTTTGTTCCAGGGAAGGCCTCAGTCTCTGCCTCACGTTAAGTGTTACAGCCTACAAGGCAGAGGGCAGCAGACCCTAACCGTAGTTTTCTGGCTAAAAGCGCCCACCAACCTAGCTTAGGCTAGCTCAGTTAGCTCGTAGCTACATCGGCTCAGAGATTGATAGGTGTCAATCATCTGCCCCCACCCTCACAGCCCTGCTCTCAGCTCCACCTTTGCATTTTCTGGGAGAGATGGCAGTGGTGGGAACCATAGATATCATATATATCACTAGATGCCTTAACTGGGAGTTGACAGCGTCCCTACACGGCGGCCATCTTACCTCGGACAGTTTACGTTCCGTTCTCAATGGTAGCAGATGGAAGGTGAGTGAACAACTTAAACAAAAACACTCTTAACTCAATTAAATATTAACGGATTTACAAGCGGGTTGCATTATTACAAACCTTATAGCACATAGGCTTGATGGGACATACTTTAACGTTTTTAAATTAATGGGCCAAATCCGTCATATTTTACAGCCACATCTCTGGCGTTTATAAGAAACCAAACCGTTTGAAATTCGGTTGAAAATTGAGCAAGTTAGAGTTATTTAAATAGTACATTCACCAATGACACCAATGTTATGAAAGGGGGCAGCTGTCCGAGGTAAGATGGCCGCCGCGTAAGGACGTTCGTCCAATCGACGAAGAGCGCGGGTAAGGCATCTAGTGTTATATATGATATCTATGGTGGGAACGGCCTACTGGGCTTCCATTCTGCTCTTCAAAAATCTTCAGGTGATGGCGCGGAGGGTTCGTCCGTCTTATATATACGGTTGCTTCCCACGCCCCCTTGTAAACTTCTGAGATGTATACAAAACCAGCCGACCTCTACACTGAAATTGGTCTTAAGAACGGAACGTGTGTTACAAATGTTAATTTTGCATTTATTGAAACCATATTTTTCTATTGCTGCTTTTGTTGCACCAGACTTACTCAGCTCCCAATCCTAAGAGTAGATAGGATAATAGTTCATTTTAATGAATGTCTCACTGAAGGACCCAAGAAACAGGTCATCTATCAAGAAAACAGACATCTTTTCAAATGGATATTCAATTTTGATAAGACTGAACTGAATAAAACTTAAAACTTTTAACTGAAACCAGGAAAAAAGGAAAACTTGCCTTATTTTCAAAATAATATTAAACTTTTCCTTTGTGATATTTTACCTGAAATATGACAGAAAAGCCCATGATTGGTTTTAGGAAGAGTTAGTTGTGTTTTTTTTGCTGTGGCTGTGTGAGTAAGAGGATGTATGTTTCCTGTCAGACGGGAGCAGTCGTCTTATTTCCTGTGTGGATTTTTCACACCTTTCTGTGTAAACATTTGGGCTGATTTTCACTACGAACTTCAAGCGCTGCTAGCTATCGTATTTCCTCAGCTGGTGGATAACCTCCAGTCCTCACGTCTCTCCTGTTGCCATCTATTTCCTCCTTTCTGCCTCCGACTGGCTCATCTTTCACCACATGGGCAGTCAGTGACAACAAAAGATCAGCAATCAGTCTGGACCTACATCACATTTTCTGTTCACACCTGTTTGGTTCCAGCCAGCAGGCAGGGTACACACCACACAGGTCAAGTGATACACAGAAAAAGTTTAATATTTTTTGTTATCAAATCTAAATATGATCATTGGTGAGATTATAAAGTATCCAGTCAGTCATGGATCATTTATAAATGACTCAGGGTTAAATAGACTCAGCCCAAACCCTAACGCTAACCATCAAAGGGGCTTTAAGATGTTAGATAGAGCTCTTCACCCTGCTTTTATTTTGGTAGTCTAGTTATTTTTTTTTTATTAATTAATAAGTACTATTTAAAAAAAACACACATCTAGATATTTATTTTGTAACATTATTATGTTTAAATGACATTGTACCTAGGTCTATAGCTGATACAAAACATCTTTATGAAGTGATTTGCACTAAATCCCTCTCACATAAAGTGATTTCCGCAGTGTAATCCTTCACAATTTCAGAACCTTCCAGAATGAGTCATTTCAGGACTCTGTCACTTTAAGAAAACAAGCTGGAGCTGGCCACGCCCACCCATCCCCTGATAAGCTGCCATAAGCTGAGAAGCTCTGATATAAGAGAGGGACTCGGAGTAGAGCCGCCGCTCCTCCAGCAGCAGCTCTCTCTTGCACATGAGAAGTTCTATCCTACTTTCCCCGTTTGTGACATCACAAACAGGGACCTTTTAAAACAGCTTGTTTTAGACACATAATTCCTAAAACCGAACCCTGACAGAGAATGGATGGATTTTATTTATATTTGGAGTGTTTATAGAGGTAGTAGAGACCCACATGGCAGCACAAATGATGCAAAAGGGAAGTTTTGCATAATGTTTCCTCTTTAATTACTAGGTAAATAATAAATATAAAAGGTTTTATGTTTTTGCCAAAAATGCCCTTAAACAGGATTACATATACTAAAACTCCTGATCTGAATAAATCCATGTTTACATAAGTATTTATAGATGAGTCTGCCTGTGTTTGTCTGGTAAAGAGTCCTAGTTCTGTGATTCAGTAAGATTTTGTCAAATACATAAATCCATATTTTCAAGTCAAAACATTTTTAACAAACACGCTTCCAAGGTGAAAACCCCTGTAACTAGACTGTTTTAATGTTAATTAAATTAAACCTTATTTAGTAGCAGAGCAACCAGGGAACGTTAAAGCTACAGTACGGACTATTTTCTTATCAGACGGCACCATCTAGTGGCTGACAAATGTATCGATGTAAGACGTTCAAATCACTTCCATATTTATGGCTGAAAGCAACGCCTCTCTTTCGTGAACGTGCACCTCTAGGCGGCAAACAGAGCTAAAAACACATTGTTTTACAATTATTATTCTCATGTTATATTGTTTATTCATATATAAATATTTTAAAGACGAGAAAGGTTGCCAACTCCCAAAACTCCTCAAACGACCGTGCAAACTCAGTGATTGACGTGTACATAAGTGGATGTCTAACGCTATTGGTTAATGCTGAACGGTGCTCAACTCAAATGGCATGGGGCTCTATGGACCAAGGGACTGACTTGCCTATCACAGTACACGATAATACTATCACTTTTACGGATTTCTAAAAAAATTATACATAAATCCTGAAAGGGGGAAAATTTCAGATTGTAGCTTTAAATATTGGATTATACATTTTTTAGACATGTCTGCCTGGGCCATTTACCCAATGTGGCCCCCCCCCCCCCCCCCCCCACACACACACACACACACACACACACGCACCCCTGATGTCTGCTGCAGAGCATCATGGGTCTTGTAGTTTTGCCTCAGTAGGATGATGTCCAAAACCCTCAGCCAGAACTCCAGCAGGAAAAAAGAATGAATGCTGATCCAATTCAAAATAATACAAATGTCAATGAAAGAAGTTATTAATGAACCTAAAAACTTGGGACTTTGTCATGAAAATATGAATGTACTTCTTTAGGTGACAAAATTGGATTCAATTAAATCAATCTTGAAATTACCAGATACTTTGATCAAACTGTCGTATAAACGAATGTGCTACAAGTCTCCCCCCCATGTTTAACTCTGGTTATGGCCAGGCTTTGAGCAGTTTAAAGACGAGGAAACCTAGGGTGAGAACAACAGTCTGACTGTGAGACTTTGAAGTTCCTGCATGCATTGGAAACAGGGCAAAGAATAACCTGCCATAAAGGAGAGCGCATATTCACTGAGCTATTTGTTCTGGTGCCTGGGTGGTTACGGGTCCCCAGGGAGGCCTGGCCCAGAACCCCAGTGAGATCACATCAGCGTGGATCGGGCAGGAGTCCACCCGGAGGTGGAACTAATGAGCCCATGTGTGCACAGACACTTCAGAGAGCCAGATGCTGGGAGAAGAGAGACGTCCACCCAGTTCTTCAGCACCTCCCCTGGAGAGAAGAGAGGGGAGCCCGGTCAAGCTTCACACGCAGGCTGGACATGGAAATCTCTGTGTTCAGATGAACATCTTATATTCATTATCACACACACACACACACACACACACACGCACGCACGCACGCACACACACACACACAGAACATCCTTGGTTTGTTGAGTCTACACTGAGACTGTTTTCACTCTTCCTCTTGTTGATGCAAGGTGAAACGTGTAATAAAAGGATTCCGGGCTCACATCTATCTATTCCATATGATCTGCCTTCCCTAGAAAAAGTCACGTATGCACACTTTACCTGATTCAGTTGTGACCTCTCCGATATGATGTCTCATTCAGAGAGGTGAATGAATTCCATCTTTAAATGTGTTTCAGCTGTTGTTCGGATAATCCGGAAGCCCTCTAGCTCCCCTCTGCTCACACACTCACATATATTGTTCTTATGGACGTCAGAGACCAGGCATTGTTTTGACCTCCACTTGCCCTCAAAGTCAGCATGAAGTGATCTGTTATTCACATCTACGACACATCTGACACAACGATATAGGCCCGGAACGAGACCCTAACTGTGTTTTAGTCCTGTTTATTTGAGGAATTTCATAAAATGGATTCAGAATTACAGGAAATCTGTGTTGCCTTAAACAAAATGAACCAAACTCAAGGGCTGGTGGAGAATCGCTCAATGCAAGAACAACTTGATGATGTCTGAACCTATTTAACAGAAGTTTTCTAATCAAAGTCTGACTCACTGGGACTCATTATGGTGAGAAAAAGTCCATGTGAAACTGAAGAGGAACATGTCTGTCACCGGACCTTGTCTCATCTTCTCCAGACTGGAAAACTGTGACAATCCAGAGGACAGAGATAATGCAGCAACGCCCTCTTCCTTTCTTTCTCCTGAGCAACATTCTCAAGTTCTGACTGGATGGAGGCAGAGATGAATCACATGCATCCTCAGTAGGAAGACCGTTTGGGGATTGGTTTACTAGGCTGCGTTCCACTTACCTCTGAAGTTCTGGGAATCTGGGAATGATGTCACTCTCATCCTATGCAAGTTACAGTTGCAGGTTGGAAACTATAATCGTAACAATTATTAGCACTTTTATGCATTCAAACCAAAGTTACTAATGGCCCTTTTCCATCAGCTCCTCATCAGCAGCTCAACTCAGCTCAACTCTTCGCAGTTCGGCTGGTTTTCCCTTACAACTGAGAAACGGCTCTAAAGGGTGGGCTCGTCAGAGCAGAGTTGGGCCCAGGTGTTCGAAAAGTAGCGAAAGGTGATCTGTACGTTACACAAACCCAACACGATGCAAAAATGGAAGGCATGGTAGTGTTGTTGAACATGCAGTCTGTGTTTTTTGTCAAACTCCAAATAGAACGGACCCAGAAAAGGATATGGGCAGCAAGGAGAAACACTCCAGAGACAGGAGAGACAATCAGAGACCAACAACCTTCTGATGTTTGAGTTTTTGGCCCATTTTGATATGCTTGGAACCTCATCAAAGCTGGTACTAAAATAGGTGTGGAAACGTACCCGTTACTAGTGGAAACACCTTGGAACTGCGCCAAACCGAGTTGAGCTTCACTGAGAAGGTTTTAGTGAAGGTGTCAGTGGAAAAGGGTGAGTAAAGACCGGCTTCAAACACTGAAGCAACACGTTAACCAATAGGAGTTGAACGGCACCATGAGTACAAACGACTTAGTGAGATGCATTCCTACCAAAAAAAAAAAAGATTGCTTTAGCATGCAGCTCACTAAGCAAGAAAAAGAAGCAGGATCCTGAAGAACCATACTCTGAGTAATGTAGCATTGCACTCTGGGAATTTTTCCATCTTGGAGCTAAAAAACTTGAACCATCCTTGTCTCACTGGGTTGAAGCTGTTTTCAACTCATTGAGAAAAAAAAACCCATTTGCAGCCCAAAGACAGAAAAAACAAGACTTAAACCTTTCAAACGTGCCACAACAACACATACATTATTCACGTTTCATTAAAATGTTAAAGCAGTCTTTATTTTGCTTTAATTGATTAAGTACAGGTAACTTTCAGGACACGAGTCCAATCTCTGCTCTTGGAGGTGGAGAAAGATTCCCCCCACCTCCTGAGAGAATTGAGATGCACGAACACACTCCAGTAACGGCTTCGTGTCATTAGAAGTTCTTCCTTTATCAGCGTTTCACACAGCAGCACCAACGACCCTCAGCTGTTGAATTAGTTGGACTGTGGAGTGTTTGTGTTCTCAGGCAAAACAAATTTAGGACCTGGTGGTTTAAACCGCCACGGCTAGTTATCTTGTGTGTGCACATCTGAGAGTGTGATTAGCCATGGCCACCCTGTGTTGTTGTATTTCTGCTGTCGTTTTAAGGTTTTTGAGCCTCCCTCCCGCAGTCGCTGTGTGATCACAGACAAACATGGTGTTATAGAAACAGAGACCTAAACAGGATCTGATTAGGGTTAGGGCCTTTCAAAAATTCTGGCAAAGATGCTAACATTAGGTTTTAAAATAGGGGTGCCTATAGTGAGGGTACACCTTCATATAACTAAATCGTATAATATTTGGATTGTGGAACACTTCATTGGTGGAGTGTTAAATAAAGAAACAAACAAGAAAATCTACAGATGGGAACTGGATCTCATTACAGTATATATAAATAATGTAATATAAACTGAAACAGGATCATTTTTAGGGCCCCCCCTTGGTGTGTCAGTTGGGTTCGCTTTAGCTCCCCATAATTCAAACCCTGAGTGACACCCAATGGAGCACTGACTGAGTTCTAGCCGAATGTTTTTAATTGGATAATCCTGATTAGCTGCGACGGCCATCTTGAATTGAGCTGACTCTAAAAGTACAGATGAAACTGTAAAAATGAGAATCTGGTGCAAAAGTCCATTTATGTCAGTATTCCAGCTCAGACTGAGAAACCATCTAAAGGCTCAGGAACCCTTTGCAGGTGTTCTGGGTTCATTAGCTGATTAGAGTGCGACACTTTGAGTCTAGAATATTGAACCTTTTCATAATATTCTGATTGTCTGAGATTTTGAATGTGGGGTTTTCATCAGCTGTAGCCAGAATCATCACAATTATAACAAATAAAGACCTGAAACATCTGGATTTGCATGGAATGAGTCTGTCTCATAGATTAGTTTTACCTTTTGAGTTGGATTAGTGACATAAAAGAACTTTTGCACCAGATTCTAATTTTTCCAGTTTCACTAGTAAATCATTTGTGGATGTGCGGTTCGGTCCAGTGGTTTGACTGAGTCACCTTTCTGTTGCCAGATGTTGAGATGATTTGTAAATACTCAGCCAATTAGTGTGTGTCCTATCATTAGATGACTATAGTTGTTTTTAATCTTCCTTCTGTTTCTGTTCATTAACTTTTACAAGGCTTTTGTAGTTTTCAACATCACAGAAAATGATCTAAACAATCGTCATGTGGTTTGAAAATATTCAATAAAACACCAGTAAAGAATCAACAAGATTCAGTGTAACATTTGTAGTTTGGGGTTCTTTAATAAACAAGAATCATGGGGAAAGTTGGGGTTATGATGGAAGTTATTAGAAAAGAGTCCAACAGGCATTTATTCTTCACTGATTCTTTAGTGAACGCGCACGTTTTCACATCATTTATTGTAAAGTGTTACAGGTGGCTGGAGTGTAGAAAACATTCACTCGCTCGGTGCTGAAACTATGAGAAAAATTACTCACAGACTGCAAGAAAATCACTAACGGGAACTTTGTTTCAGGGTTTTTTTAAGATTAGCAAAGAGCTCTTCTCTTAGCCATCCTATAGTCTGGCCATTGTCCAATGACAGCTCTCAGTCGTGGGGCGGGATCTATGATTGTCTTTCAAACTGTCTCTGCATGCTAATAGATAACAAACAACATGACATACTCATCACTACGGATGTTAGTCAAAAAGGCAGTTCCCCAGACTCCATCAAAGAAGATGCAACACATCCTTTTTCTAAATAAACGTAAGTACCTCTATCTGCTCTTGACTCAAAGAAAAGCCCAAGTCTAAATATTCCAAAGTTTATGCCAAAGACATTTCAAACGAGCCGTCACCATCTTTGTTTTTTCAGTAACATCCCACCCACCAACAGAGTGCTGTGATTGGACCGCTACGGAGCCGTCACCATCTTAGTTTTGCTCAGCTGAAGTAACATCCTGCCCACCTGGCTGATAGAGTGCTGTGATTGGACCGCTAATGATGTCCGTCACAAGGCATTCCGCCATACACTGTTGAAGAAGATGCAACATCCCGCCCACCAAACAGATAGATTGCTGTGATTGGACCGGCACCAGATGTCCAGGGCTGCCTAATGGAGCATGGCTAGACCGATCATTTTGCAAATGGTCTAGATTCTAGGCTACTATTCTCTCACTCTTCTTTGTCATTGTGTTTATTCATCCTAATTTTAATAAATAATTTTCTTATGCAAAAAATATGTTTTTTGTTTCCAAGCACATTAATGTTGTCTGGAGTTGTGTTATTTTTGATCATTTTTATATATTTAACTAAACACGTGGAAACAAAGATTCTAAGATCCTTTTCAAACTGATTTAGCTTACCTGTTATGTGTGGACACAACACTGGCTCATCCCTTCAGTTATGTGGGATTTTTATAACCGAGTAACCCTGATCTGAGTTAAGTGGCTCGAACACTCCCATTAGTCATCATCACACTGGTGAAATTACATCTCCACATTTGACCCATCCCTGTGGGGAACGGTGAGCTGCAGCTGTGGCTGCGCTCGGGAACTATTTGGTGGTTTAAGCCCCCAGTCCAACCCTTTAAAGCTGAAAAACAAAGTGTCCATCCTGTGAAGTGAGGTTCTGTGGAAAGTTTATGACCAACTGATGTTAACAGTTTTATTGAACAGCCTAAGATTAGAGAAATAGAGATTAGTTATGATCAAATAGCCTAGCTAATGGCTGGTCACACTGGGACCATTTACATCCCAATCTCAAAAAGTTCATAGCAGTTTATGCTAAAGCCATTTCCCTAACCTTTATATTGTCATAAATCTCACATTTAATAGAATTACAGCAGAATTATTTTTAAATTCCAGCCAGACGTCCAACGGTAGCGTCACAGCTAATTTCCCAATCTTGAAACTTTGGTGTTAAAAAAATTTATAAAACAATTTTTGCATTAAACCGTTTAGGTTTTTTATTTTATTTGTTCAAAAGTAAAAGTGAAATGAAAACAACAGAATATGCATACCAACACAAAGCACTGAGTAAAAAGGCACAGACAGAAGAAAATATTTTATATTACACTGCATTAGAGTTATTTTAGCAGAAACACGTTTTGTCTTGTCAGAACTGTTTCTCTAAACTGAGGCTGCTCAATGGTAAGGTACTGATTATTTTCACAGAAAAACACATAAAACCATCTGAGATACACAAAACAACAAATATTAATCCGAATATTAGAAGGAACTGGATAACAAACAAGTGATAGGGTGACCAAGAGCTTAAAGAAACCGTTGATTAAAACGACTTTCAAAGGAAATCTGGTTTTGTCAGGAAATATAAAGAAATTATGAAAAACTGAAGACTTTTACATACTTTACAAACTGTGAGGGTTCTCCATAACACCACCACGAGAAGCCCAAGGTCACCATTCTGAAGGTGAGAGTGTGTGTGTGTGTGTGTGTGTGTGTGTGTGTGTGTGTGTGTGTGTGTGTGTGTGTGTGTGTGTGTGTGTGTGCATGTGTGTATGTGTGTGTGTGTGTGTGCTGACCTGCCAGCTGGCGGTCTGACCTGAGCTGTCCTCCTGTGACCCTTTGGATGATTACCGTGACCGAGATGCGTCTGATCCCTCTGGTGATGGTGGGCTTTTGATGGCCACTCCAATTTGATGCAGAGATGGGATTGAATCCCACCACCTACTGAGGAACACACACACACACACACACACACACACACACACACACACACACACACACACACACACACACACACACACACACAGCTGATCTAAGAAGCAGCATAGGACATCACATAGAGACGGGAGCTTATATGTCCTTCTTTTCATTTTGATCCTAAACACCGGTATCTGCTGTATGGCTGACGCTATGCAACCACCTTTAACGCAAAAAACATAAAAACAAATCTCAGACAGGTTTTACTGCACTAAAGAAAAAAATAAGCTGCCACAGACTCAGGTTTTTACAGTTTTCTTACAGACGCTAGGACCCATTTCTCAATACTTAGGTCACTTTTGCAAAACTCTTCTCCTAACTGACTTTCAGCTTGGCAAAGCAGTTCATTTCACATTCAAAATGCGCTACAACTACCAAAACACTTCATTCAGGTCTCAAATAAACTCATTCTTCCAGAACACTAGCAAAGGTTGACAGCCGACAAACACACTTTGTCACCCGCAAAACAATGACCTAAAAAACACTAACAACATGTAGCTTTACATTTTCTGAACAAGGACACATCTCTGTTTATAACTGCAATATATGTTACTGGAATGCATCAGACATGATGCAGAATTTGTCAATGTTTTATGTTGTTTATTTATTTATTTTTTGCACTAAGTAATTCCAAAATACAAGAATACAAGTAACCTGTTGGTTTGCTGGACAACTCTAACAACAGATGCCACTGTAGAGCGTTGCAGATTTGGCTGCACTCTCTGACCAGCCTCTCTCATTGAGAGACCATGATGTACTACATCAGGGGTTCCCAAATTGGGGGTCCCCACAAGATTGCAGGGGGTCCCCACAATTTTGTCTTTGCTGAGGTTGTGAGGTTAGCAAGATTTTATTTGTACAAATTACATTTATAAAATCCCAACCACACACCCTACAGTATAATCAGAACTCCATATAAAAGTTATAACTCTGTATGTCTGTGTGGCAAGGTGGACAAAACAAGGTCCCGGGTGGGATTTGAACCTCAGACCTCTGGGTGAGAGTCATGTGCGATAATCAGTCAGCCAAAGGGATATCCCTGTGGCCAAGCAGCCCAGGCGCATGATCAATCGGGATACAGTGACGGCATGCTCACCCTGTCACATCTGTATAAAGTTAGTAAATGATCACATTTACAGTAATGTGTTTATGTGTGAAGGAGTTGGATTTGGGGGTCCTGGCTTGTCTTGGACATGGGCAAGGGGGTCCTTACAATAAAAAAAAAAACAAGGGAACCCCTGTACTACATGATCACTTACAGTAGCTCTGATCTCATCTGAGACTACAGCTCTTGATCTTCCTCGTATTCTTCTTCCACCTCGCATACGTATTCCTCGCCCTCTCCCAGCCTCTCTTCTTCCTCTTTCAGCCACTTCTCTATTTCTGGCTGGGTCCATGTTTACATCACAATACAAACCTATTCAGCAGTTGTCTCCTTTTGTAATGAAATAGAAAGAGTAACACCTGCAGATGTTCATCTATGAGAATCAGCTGTGGCTGGTTAAACTGCATTTTTAGATTTAAAATATGTTACAATAATATATTGCTGTTGAATTTTGCTGTCTTTTTCAGTTTTGCATTATGTTATTGTTTTGAACATAAGTTTAACAGTTTTGAAAACAGTATGTAAGCACGTGCAAAATGGCCTGTTGGTACAATGATTTTTGGCAGTTGTTGTGTCTGAGTGAGAAAAGAATTCATGACATTTGAGAGATGTAGTCATTGAATGCATTTTGCGCCAAAACAATGATCATTGATCCTCAGTTTAGCCCACATACACTTCTGTTGTGCTCACTGTATGAAGAGTTTTGCAAATGTGACCTAAGTATTGAGAAATGTGTCCTAGCGTCTGTAAAAACCTGTAATACACATAAGGACTATAGAAAAGTCCTAGCCCTGCAGCAGTAAAAAAGCCCCCCCTCCCCAGATCTCCACTAGGTTTTATACAACAGCTCTGTTTCCTGAGTGTTTGATGTTTTCTTACTTTAATCCAAGCAAGTGAAGGAACCTGATTTACAAGCAGCATAGGACCGCTTTCCCTTTACTTTCTGCTTGTATGTCGGTGTAAGTAGGATGGAACGACATGCAGACTGATGGCTAAAACAGACTGAAACCTCTACGACTGACAGCTAGCTGAGAAAAGAAAAGGTCAGCGCGTGCAGACGTTTTCAGTAAATATGATTTATAGATTTCTGGGCAAAGCCTGACGTGTTGGAAAATATTTTCAATACATTAAAGGTGAAAGGGGCTTGAAATACAGCTGAACTTTTCAGTATTTGTTAAGAATGGGCACAAAGCACAGCTCATTTAGAAGAAAATAGGTATTGGATCTACAACTGACTGACTCCAAGAGTCACTTAATGCCTGCCACTGTTTAACTCCATCACTTTGAGAGATATTCAGCTACACTTGGTGGAGGTGTCAGTAGATAAATGTTGAGGTTTAAAGCTGTGGCGAATCTGCAAACAAGCTAGGTTTTGAATGCAAACAGGTAATGGAACACTCACCACTACCTCCCCTCGGGTATCTTCTGCCAGAACCTGAAACCCACATTGCCAGAGGAAACGAGCGAGCACTAAACACCAGTCGTCATTTTCTAGCTCCAAACGTCTCTTGTTGTCCGTGACTTCAAATGGTGTTTTTCTTTTTGGGACTCTGGTAGTTTGTCCTAAAGTTGAAGTGGTGGCAGCCGGCTGTTTCTCCTTCTCTGATGTTATTGAGTGGAGAACCTCTCACACCAGTGGTGTTCTGTTGCTAAACACGTGAGCGTGTGATGTGGGGAGGACCCAGGGAAGTGCGGCGGTTGAGCGAGACCAACAACCAGATGGTCCAGTAGTTGCTTTCGGTCCAAAACGTGTTATTGGTGGAGGTATTTAGACAAATGCGAGAGAACCACTTTATTAATTTTTTTTGTTTAATTTTTTTATTTTCGCAATATATTTATAGCTATACTATGTTAGAACGTTGTTAAGAGGCATGACATTTTTTTAAGCTAATTTGTTTTCCAAATTGGCTGTTGCAGCTTTAATTTGAAGCAACACAAAATAATTTTCCCACTTCTCCCTCCTACTGGTTGAAAGCAGAATTACAACTATCGTAAACAACCCTGCTGCAGCCTGCTGTAGCTAGCGCTAACAACAAGCTAACTCTAACACGAGCCAACTGATACTAATTAAGCCGTGAAGTAAAAAGATCCACACTGTTGGACAAAAAATACAAGTCCAGTAGCAACAAAGCCAGGTCATCATCAGTCTGTGATTTTGTAGCCTCCTTTAGCTCCCTCAAACTAGTGTAGGCCGCGCTGATATTCACTCTGGTTTTAGCTCTTTGCTTCACCTCCAGACATTGCTCTCTTACTTTTACTTCTAGTCTCCACCATGATGCCAACAGAAAAATGAAAAATCTTCCTCTTGTGGTTTTTATTGACGATCGGTGAACTGAAAAAGCTAATTGCTACCTTTTATGTTAGCTACTGAAACAGCTCTTGCCGTACAGCATGTAGAGAGCTCCCACTAGTGTTCTGACCCGAACCACAAAACTGTTAAGTGCAGTTTCTGAAACCTTAATGTGTTAAAAAAACTCTTTAGGGTCGCTTGAATACATGAGATTTTTGTTTTGCCAATAAGACCCATTAGCCTTTGGCGGTAAACCTGTCTGTTAGCAAAATATCTCATGCACATTAACAACTGATTAACTGTTGCAGTAGGGGTCAACTTTAGAAGAAAATTTGTTATGTATTTTCCTAAATATCCTGGATAGTGGAGCAGTTGTTTGCAGGTTCAAATTCCAGCTGCAGCCTTTTTTCCTGGAGTTAGCATGTTCTCCCCATGTATGCGTGTGTTTCCTCTAATCCCACAGACCAAAAACATGCACGCTAAGTTATCTGCACTGATATATCCACAGATGTAAGTTGCTTTGGCTAAAAGTTTCTGCTAACAGTGTTATTCTGTATTAATGGAGGCATTTAAAAATGAGGATTTAACCCTTCTAGGGGTTATTTGCTGTACTCAAATAGGCCACTAACGGTCCTGGGTGGTGTAAACTCTATTTTTGTGGACAGAAGCCGTTTAAGGAGTTGACAGTGGGTGAGATAATAATCTATAAGGTTAAAACAGAAACATGCTTAAAAATGAATAAAAAAAAATGTTCCACTTACATTTTAACTGATTATTTAAGAGAAGTGTACAATAGGCCTACAGTCACTTCGGATTCCAGAGTTGGAGTTTTTTGTGCATCTTGTCAACACCAGTAGTTTGGTACCGGCCCTTTGTTTGCCTACATTTCTGTCTCACACTCGACCCAGAACTGTCTGCTGGCTTCTCAGAGCTCTATGGATGGGCAGGAGACAAGAGGGAGAAATGGCAATATAGAAAGCGATTGTGAAATGTGGGAGCGAGGAGTGTTTGGCAGTGCTCCCCTTGTTTGCTCTGTAAACCCCTAAAGCCAGTGTTTTTTTTTTAAACCGATGGAAATGCCGGCATTGTTGGAGCCGGAGACCGTGGTTACCGACCAGCCGTGATCCCAGCCAGGCAGGTTGGGACAAACAACAAGATGAAGGTCAGCTAATATAGCACTTAATTCCACTTCCTGGTCCCCATGACACCCAGGAGGGGTTTATTTGAAGATCCCAGACCCTGAAGTCACTCTGCACTTTGTTTAGTCCATGAGTATTTTTTCTTTCATTCTTTCTTCTTCCTTTTTCCTCGAGCCAACACTTTCACTTATAAAAGTATTCAGAAACAGAAAGAGAGGAAAAGGAGAAAAGATTCAGAAAAATAAATAAAAACAGATTTGAACACTTAGTTTTCCTTTTTGTCATAAAATGTTTAAAATTGTTGATTTGATTGAAAGTTTGGGATGCTTTTTTTACCAGGGAATTTTTAAGACTTCACATGGCAGGTTTTAAAAATTGTCAGATGATTTTCAAAACATGAGAGACCCCTCACGTAGTGATAGAACATCAGGAATATAACAGTTTTGGTTCTACAGTGTGTGGCCACACAGCAGAAACTACACACCACACATTGGAATATCAGGATAAAACAATCCAACATGTTGAATATCCTTGATTTCTGATCAAAGTGGTCTCTGCATTTTTCCGAGCTGACCGAAGCACTCTTAACACATCCCACATGGCAGGAATATATGATAAGATTATCTTTGGGCAATCTGGCGTGTCCTTAAGATTGTTAGGAGGAGAATCGAGTCAAAAATCAGCATAACCATCTTGATGAGTGAATGGACCCTGTGTATGATAGCAAATGCTAGTTCTGGTTGATGAACTCCGAAGAGCTGTGGTACTTACTGTCCCCTCACAGTGATGTCAACATGGACGGTACATGCAGTGAGCTGTAATTTTCCAGGTCCCTTGGGAATTTGCTGAAAATTTCTGTCGATGACGTTCATTGTATTGTCGACACCTTTTCATCTGCTCCACAAAGCAAATGAGAAAAGGGATTGAAATTGTACATATCCCAGTATGTTCACAACTATGAAGGTGAGTACACAACGCAGCTGTGCTAGCTAGTGCTAACTAGTGCAAACTTGACTAAAAGGGACATGACAAACACGTTGTAATATTATTAAACACTAACTACAGTTTTTTTGCTACCTGAACCTTATTTCTACTATGCAATAGGCTCATTTACTCACCCAGAGAACTTTGGTGCTATTTGAAATCCGAGAAATATCCGTCTACGATCGGCGTATATCCATAATGGGAGTTGTTGTGGCAGCAATGCAGCCTCTAAATAACGCATCATCTGCCAATAAAGTCCTTCATTTCACCAATGATTTGGTATGAATCATTAGCACTATTCCCTGTTAGTGAGCGTCTCGGATGTGCTTAGTTGTTATTATCCGGGGTCCTTTACAGACATTTCAGTGACATCACGGCCGTTCGCCATGTTCATTGTAGTTTGAGCACAAAATCAGATGCGCTGCTATTCACCTATTTTCTAGCAGCTATATTGCTTTATCACTTTACTTTCATCTGTTTTGATTGAGAGGGTGGGGAGTAGGTTGATAAACACACACACACACACACACACACACACACACACACACACACACACACACACACACACACACACACACACACACACACACACACACACACACACACACACACACCCCAACACAGACATGCCAATCAAAGCTAAATTTTACAGTATTTTCATTAGCATAACACTAGCTGGAAATACCTAACCTATACTTCTGGACGGAACCTGGAAATTAGCATTTTTTGTGCACAGGGTCCAGTGGGCCAAAGACATAAAGTTAAAGTCTACACTTCCTGTGCAGGATGAAGAGAGCTTCCTTGCCTCCTCCCATCCCGACCACCTTCTACAGAGGCACCATCGAGAGTCTGCTAACCAGCTGAATTTCGGTCTGGTTTGGGAGTTACAAAGCCTCAGACTGGATGTCCCTGCAGAGGATAGACTGCCGATTACCCTCAGGCTATAAATATCAACTCACCAACATGGACCACACCAGCCCAAGTACCTCAAGAGACTGTTATATTTTCTTGGTGCAATAGCTTGACTAAAAACACACTGCAACGGTATTAGCCCTATAGCTGATCACACAGTCACTTTATTCCTAACTTCTTACAATCTTTTAAATTACATTTCTAGCCATGTACGCCGATATCACTCAAGAAATTATTGTGTACTATAATAGGGTGACCATATTTCCATTTCCAAAAAAGAGGACAGGGGATCTGTGCCTACCGATGACGTCACACCATGGGTGTCGCACCCGTGGGGGATGTAGGTGTTTTAACACCCACGCTTTTTCTAATGAGGAGGCTGAACACCCACACCTTTCCAGCAGTTTTGCTCAAAACTTTACTATCAGTCTGGTCCCTCCGTGTTTCTCTCGCTGTTTCCCCCTCTCCCCCTCCCTTTCCTCTTGATCACTGAAACCCGCACCTCTGCGCACCGGTGTTACGTCAAAAATTCTCGTACGTTCCATCATTGATATGTTTCTCCAGCTGCTCCGCGCCTCCCAACTGATAAAATCGCGCGTGCTCATTACAAGATGCACTCCGAGCGCGCTCTGCTCATAACACAAGAGAACTACAACCTCGTTGAGCTCAAACATCTTATTTGAGCAAATCCAGAGCTTTAAGTGGGCCCATCTCGATACGCAGAACACGCGCTCCATGAGGGGCCTCGTTTTGCGCGTGAGTACTCATTCTCTCCAAATGCGCAAAAGGCGCATCGCTGCCGCACGCCGCACACACAGCACCGGGTGCCACACAAACCACGTTCGGACCCATTTTTTCCCGGTGTTCTGTCAGAACACCTGGCTTAGAGCTAAAATATTAGATTCTGCCAACAAAATGGCTCTAGAACAATTCATATGTAAGCCGAGGTGTTTTTGCAAACACTATAATTAATACTCGTGGGCAGGCTTTGAATTACACAGAGGATTCTGGGGGAGCCCAGTGACGGGGAGGGGGTGGGGGGGTCTGTTTGCCTTGGCCCCCAAAATGCCTTGATACGGCCCTGGATGTGGGACGGAATTTTGAAGGTGATCTGAGTTGTATCAAATATATAAATATTACATGCTTATGAATTATTGCTTTATGAAGGTCAAAAGGTGTAGTGGATAAATCTACCAACATTTTCATTTTCAAGAACTTTGTTTTCTTGTTTTTATTTGAATATTTTCCTGTCCTGTCTGGCTCTGATCTTCCTGCTTCTCCTCTCAATCCACCAGAATAAACTGTTTCCTGGCTTCCTCCTGATTGACCTCGAGTTACAAAACAGGTCAAATGAATCTACTGGCTGAAAAATAGTGGAGTGTGCGCTGCGCGGCCGCGGAGGTGAAGTGAAATCACCAGCGCACGGGTGACGCGCTCCAGACACGAATTAAAGATACGATCAAAAGACAGAAGTAAGACAGAAGATTATATGAACGGACATGAACGATCGCGTGTTAATTATATTTTTTGGTGGCGCCACTTTGAGAATGTTACTGTGGCCGTGCAGGGCAGCTTCAGCAATCAGCATGTCTGTCCTCTCCTCATAAAAGAATCCCCGGTGCGCTGAGAGTCCATAGAAATAATGTAATATAGGTAGAAACAGCATCTTTTTTCAGGCCTCCCTGGGTGTGTAAGTTGAGGGCTTCCAGCTCCCCCGTAATTCAAACCCGGCTCCTGGATGAAAACCCGGACATTTTCATCAATATCGGAAACCCCCCCGGACGCCCCGGACAGACGGTGAAAAGTGGACATGTCCGGGGAAAAGAGGACGTTTGGTCACCCTATACTATAATTATTGTGTATTTGTTCTGAGTCCATCAGCAACATTTCGTTTGATATACACACTGATGGTGTGTCTGTTGAATGACAATGAAAACAAGTCTAAGTCTAGCTCAACGTTAGCCTATAGCATTGCATTGCACCAATTTATTTTAGTTAGAAATATCAAGAAATCCAAGCTGGACATGACGCGGCTTTGCCGACAGGCGACACAGGCGACCGCCTGGGGCGCAATCTCTGGGCAGGGCGCAACATTGCTGAATTAAAAAAAACGTTAAATATATGTCTTAATATTAAAAGATCAAGCCCACATCAATGTACCTCCTTAGAAAATGTTATTAAGTAGCACAGCATGTGTGTAGTGTTATATTTTGTGAATTTGGCGACACTACAGTGTACAAGTGTGGAGTTTTTGTATCTTTTCCGCCATTCTAGTGTTTGTATTTGCAGACGGTCCCTGAGCGCTGGCAGCAGTTTCGTGGGCTAGCTGCGTCAGGAGCAGAGGACAGGTGGTTGTTTAGGGAAAAAATGAGGTTGTAGCTTTTTCACTACCTTGCCACGATACTACAGAGGTATGTTATGTTTCATAATGACATTCTGATCAGAGATACTGAACTGTAAATGTCGAATCTGTCAATATCTTGCCAACTTTACTGAAGTTGTAAACGATACGTAAACCCAGCGCCCACGGCGCCCCCTCCTCCGTCTCATTAGCCTCTACCTGCTGCTTGGGGAGAACGGTCGTTTTTTGGTGAGTCAGCTAGCTCAACATGTCAAAACGCCCTAAATGATCTGGTGCCCAGAGGAGGAAAAAAGAAAAGAAGAGGAGGAAAAATGCGACAAAGACAGAGGTAAGGAAATGTTACAGTAATGATGATTCATGACATCATTTGTTAGCATCCTGGGTCGAGGCTTAACTAAGCTAGTTTCTTAATATTGTAATGTTTGTGCAGCACTAAAGCAAGAGACACAATCATATTTAGCTCTTCCCTGCTGAAAAAACCAGCATAGACCAGCATAAGTGTTCCCAGCATATTTTGTGTTTTGGTGCTGGTCCAGTATCCTATCACCAGCATCCCATGCTGGACCAGCATACCAGCACTAAAAAACAACATATGTTGGTAACCAGCTATGCTGGTCTATGCTGGTTTTTCAGCAGGTTACCAGTGGTTTATTAAAGCTGTTAAACAGCTGGGATCAGCTGCATCTCACCAGCTGCACATGCAGCTCTCACAGACTGTAAACATGACCTTAAAGCAACAGTAACAGAGCAGCAGCATCATGAACATGTTACAATAACCTCTTAGGATCATTTCAGTGTTCTGGAAGATCTTTTAGATGTTTTGTGTTCTGAGAATTCGGTGTTTCATAATAACTCCTAATAATTATATGATGATCCTTAATAATTTTCTGATCATTTATTATCAGTTCTGTCTGTTTATTCTATTTTTCTGGTCAAAGTGACTTTTTAAACCTCATAGTAGAAAATGGTTTGCATTTAGCAAAAATTCACATTGATGGTTTTCATTTTTAAATTATTGCAACAGATTATTGTTGCATTAATGATAGTATATAAATGTCAGAGGTCACTACAGAACCCACTGTTAGATACAAATCAGTCATCAGAGGACATTTTAAAAAGCAACTTAAAGTCTGTTTTACTTGATTCATTGTGTTTTATGTTTTGCTTTTATTGGTTTATATCAGTTTTTCTTTGCTTGTTGTCATGTACAGCACTTTGTGACTATTGCCTTTAAATGTGCTCTATAAATAAAGTTTTACTCACTTATCTGCTACTATGTGTGATCTTGTACAGTAACATGTATATCTATGTGTCTAGATGCAGCCTAACAGCTGCTGGAGCTTCTGATGGAACATCCA
>SSNS01000135.1:0-11352 GCA_006937985.1 Aphyosemion australe
GTACGCTTCTGTTCCAAATGCCGTCCTCGTCCTCCCGTACTCAGACCAACGTGTTGCGTCATATATACTTTTTTTTAGCTGCGACGAGTTCATGCCAGACGTACAGTGTGAGCAGTCAGGTCGCATCCGAGAACTGGGTCGTACAGTGTGAGCACATGACTCGTGAGATTTGCTCTGCGAGGAACTCGTACAGTTTGAGCTGAAGCTGAACGCTACGAGTGAAAAAGTCGCACAGTGTACGCCCGGCTTTACCGGACCTTGACAGGTCATTGGCCAATCCCCCAAACTTTTCACCCGGCTAATTCAAACCGACACACTGATAACTTCCCACTCCAGAGCTCCGACAAGCCACATTTTGTTAGCTCCTTCAATGAACCTCTGGTCTGCTCCTCCATGGATCTGGCTGCTCCTTTTTAAAGGCTCTCAGGAGCTGATGAGGGATTGCGAGCAGCTGGGAAGGCAGGAGGGAGGAGGGGTCACTCTGCTCTGCAGGAAGTTGGAGCAGGAACATTCTGCTGTGGTGCAGTTTGAAACAGGTGGCCGTAACACTGGTTGTAAAGTAAGAGCAACAGTTCCCCACAGGTTCATTAATCTTAAAACACCAATCCCATAATAACAAAGAAAGCTTTGCAGCTAAAATAAGATGAGGCATTACCCTAAGAGATGATTACCTCCGACGAAAGCAAATAGCTGTCACTTACCAAACAGCTGGAAAACTGCTGGAAAAGAATGAAACTTCAGGCACAATGATCTGTTCACACAAGATAATTTGCTTGTTGCTGAAGCTCAAATGATCTGAGTTGTAAAAAGACAGAAAGAGCAAAAGAAACTTATCAGAAGCAGAAAGGAACTGGAGGACGGGTCTAAAATAGAAGAAGGGAGGAGAACTTTTAAGAGATGCAGTGACAAACAAGCAAGATGAAAAGAAAATGCAAATGAAAAAAAACACTCCTAAAAAAATACACAAATGGTTTAAAAAAAGAGACATCATCAAGAATAAGAGACACGGACATGGGTGAATGCAAAAAAAAAAAAAGATTATTATTGGAGCCCCTTCAGGCAAATTAGAGCCAGGCCCCATGCAGAAAATCCCTACTGGCTCTCTTTGATCTTCCCTCTAATCAGATTGAAGCTCAGGGTTTAGGGGAGAAGGCAAACATTGTGTTGCCTCTTATCTCTTTGAAAACTCCATGTGTGTCTGATTATGAATATCTGTTTGTGAATTCACAGCATGGGGTTTGAGTGTATAATGCAGATTCCTTTGTGTATATGTAAAATGATAAATGACTTGTATGCACTTGTACAGCGCTTTTCTGAGTCAGAGGACTCCAAAGGGCTTTACCCTACAGTCATTCACTCATTCATGCTGGTGGTGATGAGCTAAATTGTAGCCACAGCTGCCATGGGACGCACCGACAGAGGCGAGGCTGCCATACGGCTGTTGTTTGCCTGCGGAAAGATGGACAGATTTCTTTCAGTAATTTTGGAGATTTCTACTGATAAATGGCCCAGAAAAACTACAAGTACAGGTGACTTTTGATCAACTCTAACTTTTCCCTGAATCTTAAGGATTTTAAGGGTGTGCAGCATATCCGGATGGGTTCTAAAGATAAACTTATCATACCTTTTCGTTGGGGCCGATGGTGGCAAAGGAGTTAAGTGGTTGCCCTTGTAACCGGAGGGTTGCAGGTTAGTGCTCAGTCTGTCGCAGTCGTGTCGTTGGGCAAGACACTTCACCCTCCCTGCCTACTGGTGGTGGTCGAAGGGACTGGTGGTGCTAGTGTACGACAGCCTCATCTCTGTCAGTATGCCCCAGGGCAGCTGTGGGTACAATGTAGCTCATCACCAGCAGGGAGTGAATGGATGTAGCCACAGATATCATATATATCACTAGATGCCTTAACTGGGAGTCGACAGCATCCCTGTAAGGCAGCCATCTTACCTCAGACAGCTTACGTTCCGTTCTCAATGGTAGCAGATGGAAGGTGAGTGAACAACTTAAACAAAAACACTCTTAACTCGATGAAATATTAACGGATTTACAAGCAGGTTGCATTATTACAAACCTTATAGCACATAGGCTTGATAGGACATACTTTAACATTTTTAAATTAACGGGTCAAATCCATCCTATTTCACAGCCACATCTCTGGCGTCAAGTGAAGTTCTTGTGAAGTTCAGGTGTCTCTACTCATCATCAGCAGACAATCTTCTTCAAGTGCTGCAGCAAGAACCTGGAACACAAGTAGGTCATCACATTTCTACCCACAAAAACCAAGTTCCCAAAAGGAAACATTTATTTGTTTTTATTTCTATGACCTTTCTTGTTTTTGCTCTTTGTTTATGTGACTGCATTCAAATCTTGTCATTTCACTGTTTTGGTGCCTCTTCTCTGTGCAGCACGTTGGTCAGCTGGCATGCTGGTTTTAAATGTACTCTACAAATAAATTTGGAATAGTATGGTAGACATGATTTCCAAAAACAAGAAAATTCACTAAATGAAATACACTTCTAAACATAAAACAAAAACTACTTTCAGACAAAACTCAACACCAACCATGTACTTTGTCCAAAGCTCTGCTACTGGTGCACCAGGAAGCAATTTAAGAGACTGAGATCTAGATTTGGAGAAAAGTGCACAGAAGGCTTAACCTAACAAAACAAACTCTTTTAGGTCTATCACTCACTTCCGTATATAATGCTCTGCCATCTTCACTAAATGCTCCCAATCATCTGTCCTACAAATCCACTGAAGGAGAGGCCACAAAGTGTTCCACACAAGTAATAACACAGTGTTAACACACACACACACACACACACACACACACACACGTACACTGACTAATCACAAAAAAAGTGATAACCAAACAGATCTACTATCCCTCTCTAGCAAACTACACACAGAAGCCGGCTTTGGACTTGGCTCAGCTTCACCCACTCCCCCCATTGTGTGGTGTGAGCCGAGCGGTTGAACGCTGACCCGTTTGGTACCAGAGTGTTCGGTACCACCTGGTCGCACTCTGCCACCTTCATGCATACGCACTATCCAGAAGTAGCGCTTAGACCTCGATCACGCACCCTGTGTTGTGAATCAGCTCTGTTTGACTTTTTCAAATAAACATTCTGCATCAAAGCGGTTCATCTTTGATGATGATTTCTCCTTGATGCTGTGAGGAATCCTGTTTTCACACCAAACGTAGGCTGCATCATCTCGCGCTCGATTTCAGGGTTCTGTTGAGGAATATGTGACTGTTTGTGCTTCTGAGCCTCTCAACTCGCCTTTCTGAGCACAGCCCGGTGTGGCGTCGCCTTTGCCACTTAAGCAAATGGATATACGACGCCATCTACCACAATCCCTCACTTCATTTTCTGTCTGCCCATCCCCCTTTCAACAGGATTGTTGAGACAGGATTGACATCACCAGAACAGTGTTCAGCCCTCAAGTGGGACCTGCAGGAGCTTCTATCCAAAGAAGCCATTTCCCGATTTAAACCAGGAGAGGAGAGGTCAAGGTTTTACTCCTGTTACTTCCTAGTTCTAAAAAAAATGGAAAGGATGAGCCCCATCCTCAACCTGGCCCTGTTCAACTGTTCCATCGTGGTGATTCTGTTCCTCATGCTCAAAGTGAAACAGGTTTTGGATTACGTGCACCTAAACAACTAGTTCACATTCATAGACCCAAAAGACGCGGACGTCCATGTCTCCATTCCGAAACAACGGAGGTTCCTGCATTTCTCATTCAAAGGAGTTCAGTACCAGTTCAACAGGCTCGTATTCTGTTACTTACTCACCCTGCACGCCTTCTCCAAGTGCTTGGAGACGGCACTTTAGTCTTATGCACAACAAGCATGAGGGTTCTGATTTAGCTGGACAACCTGCTCCTCTAAGCTCACTCCAGGGAGGAAGCAGTGATCCAAACAAATCTGTCAAACCTGGGTTTCTTTATAAACTGGGAAAAAAGCTTGGTTGCCATTTTATTTTCTTGGACGTGAAGCTAAACTCCTCTCTCATGAGGGCTCGTCTATATCAGAAGATGATCCCTCATTTCAAACCCCACAGAACCATCAGGGCCCTGTCGGTTATGAGGCTATTGGGCATGATGGCGGCATCCCACACAGTGGTTCCACTTGGCCTGTTACACACAAGACGCCTTCAGCGCTGGTTCATTCACCTCAGAGTAGATCCATCAGAAGAGACATGCTGCAGGTTCCTTCCTTGGTGGGAAGAGACCTCGCACACTGGGGAAGCTCCATCGTCCTGACAGAAGGAGTTCCCATCAGACGCCCGACGTCACACACTTTTATAGACACGTCCTTGTCGGGTTGGGGGGACATGTGCCTATCCCATCTGGTGGAACACGTATGCCCACATAAACGTGCTGGAATTACAAACAGTGAGAAGCATGATCAGACATTTCACCCCTCCGCTCAAGGGCTATCATGTAGAGGTTCACAAAATCAGGCAGCAGCTGCCTAAATCGCTAAGGTGGGGTTTGTTCACTCCCACTCTTGGGCTCATGTGCACCTACTGTTGATCAGAGCCACCTACACCCAGGTGTCCTGAACATGGGAGAAGTCATCATAGTCGGAGTGTAGGAGCATTGGGTCAGAGGGCTACTTGTGTCCTAAAACATAGGACCAACACCAACACATAGCCCTTTTGATTAATTTAATGTTATTGACAATGAAAGCCTCTTAAACTTGTGTTACCATAGAAACATCTGATAAAAAAAACATCTAATCTAAAAATGTATGGAAACCAACACATGTCCTTTTGTAAACTTTTGACCTCGACTATAAATCAGACAAACTGAGTGGATAGAAGCAATCATTTGAGATTATGACACATATGACATTTAGCCTCTTGCTGCACCTCAGCAGCATTTGTTCTGTTCAAAGGGACTTTTTAATTGGAGACAATAACAGAAAGAGATTAGAAAAGAAGCATCACATCTCTGAATACACACAATCACTATGGGATCTTATTAAAGCTCAGACCTTCAACAGAGTGTTATCGTCACTTTTCTGTGAGAATAGAAAGAATGTTTTTATATCACCATCAATAATTTTCATTGTCTCACTTTCCTTTTTGTTGCAGCTGCCTGTCTATCTCTGCAGGGGTACTCCAGGGGTTTTGTTGCATCTTCCCTCTGTCCCTGTGCTTTTGTTAGTTTTCTTTTTATTTCATTGCCTCTCTTTCACATTGATATCTCTTTTCTCTCCTGCTTCAGTCTGCTTCCTGACTGTTAGACCTTTCTCCCCTCTTGAACACAGCTGTTATTGCTCCACATTATTGAGCTGCAAATAAAACCTTCTTACCTTTAAAATCTCATCTCATGAAGTGACACATTTGCTCTTCAATTTTTCACACACACACACACACACACACACACACACACACACACACACACACACACACACACACACACACAGGCTGCAGCACTGGAAGGAGGTGGGGGTTAAACATTCAGGTATTGTTTTTTTTTGTGGTTTACTACCTGAAAATAAAATGTTGCGTAAGCTGTCAATATAAGGTTTAAAAGAAAAACTACTTTTTGACATAACTGTAGTTATCATGGAGGTGTAAATCACCACCTGGTGGTAAAATAAAATAATTTAGTTGTTGGAGCTATATTTATATTTTTTTAGTGTGTAGTTCATCAAACACTGAGCATTTGACTTGTCACAGTATGGCTAAAACCAAAGTAGGTTTAATGTTTGTTTAAAAATAACCATACAAAATCATGTAAACACAGAATTCTTTGTAAATCAAATACTCCTGTGGTTATTTCATGTACGTAGATGTAGAGTGAAGACCCCAGAAACACATAATGCACATTCAGAAGCTACAGATTGTACATAACACCATCCATGCTTGGCTTGGCTCCGACAGTGGCCTCAACCTAATATGACATCCCTGGGTGTCGTATTGGACAGGGATCTTATCTTGGACAGGCAAGTCAGTGCAGTGACTAAATCTAGTTTTTATCAACTGAGGAGGATTGCCAAGGTAAAGAACTTGCTATCAGAACAAGATTTTGAGAGTAATTCACGCTTTTATTTCATCGAGGCTTGATTACTGTGATTTGTTATACTTTGGTGTTTCCCAGTCTCAGCTCTCTCGTCTTGAGTTGGTGCAGAACATGGCTGCACGTCTGCTCACTGGGACGAGAATGATAGAGCATATCCAGTTTTGGCTTCACTGCCCGCGTTGCATGTTCATTTTAAAATCCAGTTTAAGGTACTGTTACGGCCCTGCTCGTGGGACAAAAAGGAGGAGGTCTGGACACATGGTGTACATTTAGGAGCATTTTTATTTTAAAATCAGCCTCCAAAAGGCCTCACCAAAAGTGCCACACAGGCAACAGCTCCCAAAGGTGCTCCCTCTGATCAGTCTCCTCTCTTGAAGTTCCACTAAGCAGGCTTTTATAGGTGCATGACAGTCTGCATGTCTCCAGGAGGTTGTTGCAGTTAGCACCTACTTAGCAACAGGCTAAGCCACTCCAAGTGGCTCCAGGCTCCAGGTGGCTGAAACAGGCCCGGGCCCAGAAGGTCGAAGCAGGATCAGGCTCTAGGGGGGTGTAGCAGGGCCAAGCTCTGGAAGCACCAGGATCCAAGTGGTCGTAGCAGACACAAGCCAACTCAGATGGACTAGCGATCCAGTCAGAAGATGATGGAAAGCCCAGCTCAGGCTAACAGAGACCAGGAGAATTCCAGGGAAAGTCAGCAGAAACCAACAGAATCCTAGTTGAAAATGGTGAAAGGCTCTGACCAGGCCAGCCAAGGTCCGAGCCACAGACAAAGGAAGGCCAGGCCAAGGTGAGCAACATCCAGGCTGAAGATGGCTGAAGTTTGTGTGTTTTAGATTGCTTTAGATTCTTACCCTGATGCACCCATCACTCTGGAACAGGGTCCATCTGGACTCATCACACCAGTTTTTAATAATGCGTTGGACAGTTCTGAACCCAGTTTTAGTCGTTTCTGCAATCTCCTTAGATGTTTTCTCTGCTTGATGCATGCCAATGATGTGACCCTTCTCACACAGACTAACATCTTTTCCACGACCACCAGATGTGTCTTTCCACATGGTTGTTTAAGGAATGAGAAGCAACTCATTGCACCAGTTGGGTTAAATAACTTGTTGCAGCTGAAAGATAATCACCCATGCAGTAATTATCCAATAGGAGGCTCCTACCTGTTTGCTTAGTTAAATCCAGGTGGAGACGTTGTTTTGGCCAGGCAGTGTGTGTATAGGGTTAGGAACATGAGAAACTACAGAAATACCAGGGCCTCAAAGAAGAAGTTGAGAAAGCCAGGGGAGTAAAGACACTGGTGGTGCCCGTAGTCATCAGGGCACACGGGGCAGTGACCCGAGTGGTAAATTATAATACTGTTGCCCTAGACCAAAAACAACATTGTGCATCCCTTTTTATAGATTTGTCTAAAACACTTGACACTGTTCTCCATGGTATTTTAAAACTTAGACTCATCCAGTCTGGACTGTCTGAGAGAGCAGTAGGATGGTTCTCAAATTACCTCAGTAGGACCTCTTTTATTCATCATTTACATTAAAAAGCTTGGCCTAAACATGACAAATGCAAACCTGCACTTTTATGCTGATGACACAGTTATTTATATCTGCAGTAACACTCTTGCACAAGCCATTGTTTCCGTACAGAAAGTCTTTGTGGCTGTCCAACATTCACTACCCCAGCTTAAACCTATTCTCAATGCAAACAAAACTAAGATGATGTTGTTTTCCAATACAAGGAGGCAGGCCCAAGTGACACCTTCAGTGACCACTCTTGAAATAACGTTGGTTCACACGTACAAATATCTGGGTTTCTTGATTGATGCTTCGCTCACCTTCAAACCTCATGTAGAGAATCTTGTGAAGAAGCTGAAGTTAAAACTGAGTTTTTATTTTCAAAATAAGTTGTTTTTTCTTTTAATGTTGCTGCAACATTTTTACCTGTGCTGGATTATGGAGATATTTTATATATGAAAGCTTCTGCTAAATGTCCTTGATTGCTTGACACTGTGTATCATGCTGCTCTGAGGTTCATTACTAAATGTAAATTTCTGACTCACCACTGCGAGTGATGCGCTGAGGTAGGATGGCCTGCTTTGACCAGCAGGAGGAAGACTCACTTATACACTTATATACAAGGCAATACTCACACTGCTGCCTTCCTACATATGTTCCCTTCTGGAAATGAAAAATACTGGTCATTATTCTCTTCATCTGCACGATTACTTGTTGCTTTCTGTTCCATTCACACACACTGAACTTGGCAAAAGAGCTTTTGTCCACTTAGCACCGCTGGCATGGAACAAACTGCATACCGACTGGAAAATGACAGTTAACTACGATGAGTGTTTTTAAATCTGAACTAAGAAATCTTGAGGCCAACTCCATTATATGTAACTGTTTCATTTAGACTGCTTACCATTTTAAATTGAACTTTAACTACACTGCTCACAAAAATTAAAGGAACACTTTTTTATTGGGCCTGGCATGAAATCAATTAAACCTTTTGTTCCTAAGACATTGCCCTGTCGTTATTTGTATAGATATCCAACTTCATATTGAGATCTGATGTATCTAATATGTTTCTTTAAAGTGTTCCATAATTTTTGTGAGCAGTGTATTTTACTATTTTTGTGTTGTTTACACCTGTGTCTTTTAATTGTGAAATTGCTGTAACTTTGTGTGATGCTGTTACGACCTCAGGTGTTAAAATGTTGTGAAGAGGGAGGTGAAACATAAGAACAAGGCTTGAAAGAGGTCGCTGGAATTTTAAAAAATCTGTTTTATTTACTCCTGCACTAAAATTGCCCGCTGAGAACACAAGGAGAAAAATCCCTCCTACTAAAACTCAAAGGGCACTAAACTAAAAATCAAGCACACCTGCTGAGAAAACAAATGGGATTAACTGAAAACACCGAAGACTGAAAGAGTCTCGGGAAAAACATGACACGAGTTTAATATTAAACAAAATGAATAAAAAGTAAATATATACGAGCCGCCGGCAAAAAAAAAAAAAAGGTGTTACCACCCGTACCAAACTTACTTCCTAATTTATGATCAGACTGAAAAAGCCCAAATACACAAGTTGGAGGTAAAAACCAAACAACCGCAGCGAGAAATTGTGTAAAAAGGTGAATAATCATCTAAGGCAGGGTTTCTCAACCCTGGTCCTCTGCACCCTCCCAGTCCTGCATGTTTTCCATGTCTCTGCTTCAGCACACCTGACTTACATATCTGCATTGCCTCCTCAGGAGGACATCAAGTGCTGCAGAAGCATTTAATCACTCACTCATTTGTGTCAGGTGTGTGGCAGCAGGGAAACACTGGTGTTTGAAAGGGCAATATGGAAAACATGCAGGACAGTGGTCCCTGAGGACCAGGGTTGAGAAACACTGCTCTCACTTGTCTCATTTCTACATTCTTAAACACAAATCAGCAACACAAAAGCAAAACTTTCCCGTCTCTAATTTCTTTAAAAAAGAGCTGGCAACACACTCGCTTTTCAAACCCATTAACTAGATCCAAGGATCACGAGGAGGACAAACTCCGCTCTGGTTCTCCGTCAGGTTCTCCTCTGAGTTGGTGTCTCTCTTTGGCGTCTCCCTGGCATCTCGCATTCTCCCCTCCTTTCTCACTCCGCCAGCTGCTTTCATTTAACGGCAGTGAGGTAATCAAGAAGATGAGCTGCAACTGGAGCCGACAGGAGGGTTAAAAAAAGGAAGCTCCCCCAACTAGAACGCTGTCCGTGGTGCTGATCTCAGGTCGCAGGAGAACACTGGTCTGGAGTGCTGAGGCGGAACTCCGGCAGGCGTAACAGATGCTTGCTGCTGCCTATCTTGACCAGGTTTCCCTTGCAAAAGAGACTTTTAATCTCAATGGCTGTCCAGGAGTTGGTGGATGCTTTAGTCCAAGTCTGGGAGGAGATCCCTCAGGAGACCATCCACCACCTCATCCGGAGCATGCCCAGGCGTTGTTGGAAGGTCATACAGACACGTGGAGGCCACACACACACTACTGAGCTTCATTTGGACTTGTTATAAGGACATTACAAAGTTGGATCAGCCTGTAGTGTGTTTTTCCACTTTAGGTTTGAATGTGAGAACAAATCCAGACCTCCATGGGTTGATAAATCTGATTTCCACAGATAATTTTTGTGTGATTTTGTTGTCAGCACATTCAACTATGTAAAGAACAAAGTATTTAATAAGAATATTTCATTCATTCAGATCTAGAATGTCTCATTTTTCTGTTCTCTTTATATTTTTTGAGCGGTGTTTATATAGACTTACTTGTCCATGACAAATGTAGAGAACTCTGCATCTGTCTTAAAGACAAACTCAAGATGACTCCAAACACATGCTCTGTGATTGACATCTGTATGTGAGCAGATGTCTAACACTACTGGTTAATGCTGAGTGGCACTCAATTCAGATTGCATGGGGCTTTACGAGACAGGGGGCAGGCGTTGCCAGAAAACATTGATGTATTGCCTAAATTATATCACGGTCAAGGTTAAGACTATGATGTTTACGGCTTTCTAAAACATCATACAGATTTCCTGAGGGGGGGGACTGCTGCAGATTGAAGACACACACACAGTTGGAGACAGAAAGCTCAAACTGGAAAATAAACTAATGACAAAATATAATATAAATAAGGACAAAAATGGACATTATGGACTACAGTTGCTGCTGAATGTTGTGTAGAAAGGTGTACACAACAGGCTGGTGTATTTATTTGAGTATTATTGTTGCCTAATTTATCTTTAACTTTGATAACTGACTCTATCTGTTACAGGCCCCAGGCTGGGGCTAATGTAACAGTGATGTACGTGATCTGAAAAACAGAATAAAAGGGAGAGCAATAACCACCAGAGCGCTGCTTTCCATGTAGAGTGTAGTTTCTCAATACCTAAGAACGCTAGTACATTGTTGTGTACTTGACAAGTACGTTCATGGCAAGTACAGCAGAAAGTCCATTCTACTGAGTATGGGAGGATGCGGATGGCACTGGGTTGCACCATGGCAACAAGCACTGCTTGCTATAGTTAAAAAAACAACCTGACAAAAATAAAAGTTTAGTTTGTCCCTTAAATAACAAAATAACAATGAATACATGTTATTTGTATAGAAATTAGGTCCACTTTTGATCAAAACTGATAAAATACCAGCATTTCCCGCTGTTAAATGAAGAAAAACGTTTAACTCATGCCACGTGGACGAGTGGATTCAGCCTGGACAAGGTTTCAACTCTATATATTAAGCCTAGTCACCTAGCCCAATGGATTCGTGAGTAAATTAAAGCACATGCATTACGTCTTCT
>SSNS01000135.1:11370-18870 GCA_006937985.1 Aphyosemion australe
TGCTTGTTTAACAAGTGAAGTGGCCATTTGTGTGTTTTCTGGTCACAATGAGCCCAAGCAACCATCAGACCTGCAACAAAGTTGTTGGCTGAGCTCGGGTGGGTTGCAGGATTTTAACTGAACTTTATAAAAAGGGAAATATATTGTTGAATGTGTTGTTCTGATGCAATAGAGTTTTTAATGTTATATTGGAATATTGTTTTATTTTACTTTTATTTAATATTTGATTTTACTAAATTTTATGTTCTGAGTTGAAGCATTTGTGTTGTCCTACTTATTATTCACAGAGGTTGCAATTTATAACGGTAACAAGGTTGAGTCTGGAAAAAAGGGTTTAAAAGATTAATTCACTATTCTTAGTGGGTTTAAGCACAGAGTAAGTCATATTACTCCTACTAAGTGGAGGCACTGCCATTGTTAAAATTCATAATTAGATGACAAAGGGTTAAAAGTTGTCAGCTATTGTTTCTCCTGTTTACCAATATTAGTAAGTAACGTACCCAGGGCCCCACTCATAGGACTAGCACCACGTTAACAAAGGGTTAACACTTAGCTACTTGCGTTGGGTGCTGCACTGAGGCTCTGGAAGCAAGTCTGATAGTGGTCAGCATCACTAGGGCACCACAAGGGACTATTCTCTCGCCTTTATTCTTTATCCTCTAACAGACTTCAGCTACTGCACGGATACCTAAGGGCAGCAGTAGCTCAGGAGGTAGAGCGGGTTGTCTAGTAATCGGAAGGTTGCAGGATCGATCCCGGCTCCGGCCAGAGAATGCTGCTGTGTGTCCTTGGGCAAGACACTTAACCCACCTTGCCTGCTGGTGGTGGTCGGAGGGACTGGTGGCGCCAGTGCTCGGCAGCCTCGCCTCCGTCAGTGCGCCCCAGGGCAGCTGTGGCTACATCGTAGCTCATCCCCACCAGCGTGTGAATGGGTGAATGACTGATTGTGTTGTGAAGCGCCTTGGGGGGTTGTAGAACCCTAAGAAGGCGCTATACAAATACAGGCCATTTACCATTTACCATTTACCTGCTGATGACTCAGCAGTGGCTGGATGCATCACAGCATGTGAGGTGATGGAGGAGCCCTATGCCACAATGTGTGGCCAGAATTATCTTTTCCTTAATGTGGCAAAGACCACAGAGCTGATTATGGACCTCAGGGGTTCTAGGACACCAGTGACCCGTTCCATCCAGGGGATTGCTATGGACATAGTAATGGACTACACATATGTGGAAGTTCACTTCATTAATAAGCTAGACTGAGCTAAAAACACAACTGCATTATACACAAGCGGGCCAGAGCCACCTGTACTTTCTGAATGGTGTCCAAACCCACTCTCCACCCATTCCAGTGCGCTGGCCAGTCACAGGAGTCCTGCCTGTGGCTGCTGTCTAAAGCACACCACCATATGTGGCAAAAAAGTACTTCTGATTCAGATTCTTCATGTTGTGTTCACTGCCTCTGATCCTCTCAGATATGTGTGCTAATTATGTCACAAATACAACTGATAGTTGATACCCCACCCCCCCCACCCACCCTGTTTTATACTATTTAAGTCATTTGTTTGAAATTGTGTGGCAGGATGGGTAAAAGTGTCCAATGGCCCTGAGGCCGGCGCTTCCTCACTTCTCCTTTAGATTATCAGCAGGTCATCTACTGTTACTGGTGCTTGTTCCTTTGGGCTCTTAAAAGAGACCGTAGAATTTTTAACACTCCCTCGTTCAACTTACTGCAGGATAAATTTAAAGCACTGGAAAGGTCTAAACACTTGTTATGACTGCAGCTCTCACTGAGGAGAGGAGCACCACTTTGACAGGACCTGGTGGGCATGTGTGAAAAGTATTGCCCTCTGATAGAAATATGGCTGTGCCTGTCTGCGCTCCATTAACGGTGCCCTTCAGCTTGCTTTAACAGTAAGAGCAGCTATGAATCAACACCACACACTCTGAGTGTGAGATCTCTGGGATCATTCCTGGACCCAGCTGACAGATGTGTTTCTGAGATGATCTAACATTAAGCTGTTTAGGACCTATTCACAAATCTAATTATATAAACAAATTAATGACAGTGTGGTGTCAGCACCATCACTCCTCTCTGGCAATTTAGCTGGCTGATAACATTAACCAAAGGAGACAGTGCTACTCTGATAAAAGTGCAGGATTTACGCTCACTGTGGTGGTTTCTTAGTACGAACTGCCTTGACAAAGCTTGAGATTTATTTATGATGGGACGTTTTAATTTACACAATGCAGAAAACACTTTAAAATGAAATGTAAACAAAAACAGTCACAGAAGAGTTTAAACATCTGGGCTCTTCTTTACAATCCACATGGGGGAAGGGTAACTGTGAGCTGAGGCAAAGAGGTGTGTTTAGATATTTCACACTAAACACATAGGTTACTGTACAACAACATCCAGATTTGGGAGCTTTGCTAAGGCATAACTAACCAGAAACACAATGAAATAGGTGACGACTCATGAAACATGAAGTATTATATTCCACTATGAGACTGGAATGAATCTGCGTGAATGAAACTCTAAATGATCTGTTCAACTGGTTTTTGTTTTGTTTTTAATGTCTAAATATTTATAATCGTATAATCCACCTAACAAACACATTTTAATTGAAAACATGGAAGTGAAAAATAAAAACAGAATTTGGGTAAAATGTAAATAGAATACATTTGCTATAGAACAGTGGTTCTCAACCTTTTTTCAGTGATGTACCCCCCGTGAAATATTTTTTCAGGGTTAGGGTTAGGGTTAGGTCAGGGTTAGACAAACAGTCCCTTATCAGTTGGAAGTTGTACCCCCTAACCAGCGCAAAGCATTTTTGGTTGTAAAAAAAAAAGATCTAAAACAGAGCACTGTGCTATTAAACGTTGGAACTGATAAACATGTACAAAATTCAAACATTTGAAAAAAATTATTATTTGGAACATTTTAAATGCTAATAATCCATAACTGAATGTACTGGAAATATTTATCATCATCATCATCATTTATTTATATAGCACCTTCTTACACTTATCATGCCCAAAGTGCTTTACATGATACAAAAAAATAAAATAAAAAATAAATAAAAATACATCATACCTACTTAAACAGTAAAATCTATAAAATTCTAAAACCCAGACAATAGCTGTAAAAACACTAGAGGATAATCAAGTCTCACCACAACTCCTATAAGAAAGCCAAAGAATAAAAATGGGTCTTTAATCTACTCTTAAAAACATCCAGTGATGGAGCCTGCCTAACCACCGGATCGTTCCATAATTTAGGTCCAAGAAATGAAAAAGCCCACTCTCCCCTGGTGACCCGATTTACCTTTGGAACTTCCAAAAGGTCCAGTGTAGTAGACCTAAGCGGTCGTGATGGGACGTATCGGGTTAGAAGGCTACACAAATATGGTGGTGCAGTTCCCAGTAGTGATTTAAAAACAAAAACAAGAATCTTAAAATGAATTCTTAAAGGAATAGGGAGCCAATGCAAGGATCCCAGTATCGGAGTGATATGATCCCTTCTTCTGGCCCCTATTAGAAACCTAACTGAATTTTATACCATTTGTAGTCTGGAAATTGAAGCTTGATTAATACCAGCATAAAGAGAATTGCAATAATCCAGTCGTGAAGTAATAAATGCATGGATTACCGTTTCCAAATGGGCACGTGACAGAAATGGTTTAAGCCTAGCAATTCGACGCAGGTGAAAAAAGCACGATCTAACAACAGAATTTATCTGATTATCAAATCCTAGGGATGCATCAAATTTCACACCCAGACTGGTCACCGCATCTTTGTCATAGGGAGCCAACTCAGAGAGATCAAATTGACGTTCCACACCCCCTCTATCATTTGGTTTAAAAATGATAACTTCAGTCTTTTTCTCATTAAAATTCAATAAGTTAAAAGCCATCCATAACCTGACATCATCCATACGATCTAAAAGAGAACTGGTCAACCCATGAGCATCACTACATAGGGGAACGTAAATCTGACAGTCGTCAGCATACATGTGGAATTTAACTCCATGCTTACGAAAAAGTTCCGCAAAGGGGTAAAAGATATAGGGAGAACAATAGAGGTCCTAACACTGATCCCTGAGGTACTCCCCAGGTAAGATCTGATGGCGCTGATGAAAAGTCACCCATTCTCACACTAAAACTTCTTGTACTTAAATATGAGTGTATCCATTGAAGCGCTAAGCCAGTGATGCCTACCCACTTCTCTAAGCGATGTATTAAAATGGAGTGATCTACCGTATCAAACGCAGCAGTCATGTCAAGTAACAGCAGTAGAATGGCATCCCCAGCGTCATTTGTTAACATATCATTAAGCACCATTAAAAGTGCAGATTCTGTACTGTGGCCCTTCCTAAAACCTGATTGAAATACCTCCAGGATTCCAGAACCATCCAAGAATAACATCAATTGGTCATGCACAACCTTTTCCAAAATCTTGGATAGAAAGGGCAAATGTGATACTGGCCTAATCATCACTAATATGTAATGATTCAAGTGTTCATTTTTGCATGGTTGCTATTTTTTAAATATATGTATATTTTCTCACGTACCCCCTGGAGTGCCTTCACGTACCCCCAGGGATACACGTACCCCCATTTGAGAAACAATGCTATAGAATATAGCTCTACAATAAACCCTATTATAATGTGAGAAGGACAAAAAAGTGGAAATTATGTTAAATTGGCAAAAGCCATCAAACAAAGTGTGGAACAACAAGCTATTTACTGTAGCCAACAGAACAGGGAACCTCCTCTGGCACCACCAGCATATTCCCATCAAAATGAAACCCTGTTTTTGGGATGATGTCAAGATAATGAAACTTTGTTTACTAGACTCTGCAGCAAAGCTTTAACAGTATGCAGCTTTATTTTGTTATTAGTGAATGTTGGCAGACTAGCTACAAACCAATTAACCAAGTTCCTGTTGCCAATGGTAGAATGTACACCATCAGCACTCTGAGGGTTATGCATGAAATCACAGACACTGGAAACTGTAACACACTAAAACCAGAGCAAACGGACATCCCATTGCACCCAACTAGCTCTTTGATGACTTGACTTTTGCAGTAATCTGTTGCTAATCCCACGGTGAGATGCAATCTCCCCAGTTAGTCCTGGGTCTGCCTGTTTCTTCTTAGTGGGATATTTCTGAAACTTCCTGTGGAGAGCATCCATGATGTGCCATGACTGTATGGCTGATCCACTTCTCCTGGCCTCTTTTAGAGGAGGATTTTTTCTGCTGACAGAAAAAAAATTGACTTTTTAAAATTGCCAGCCAATGTTTAAAGCATGAGAGACCACACACACAACAATTGAAACTCTCAGATATTCCATTTTAGGTCCTACAGTTAGTTCAGTAAGGTGTAATTACTATAATTACTTTTTCCATCTTTACAATGCAGATACCGTTACTGAAGCAGAAATGACAAATGAGCTGCGTTTGTATAGCGCCTTTCTCAGTTAGAGGACTCTAAAGTGATTTACATTACAGTAAATCATTCATCCATGCACACACTGGTGGTGATGACATGGTAGTCACAGCTGCCCCGGGACACACTGATGGAGGCGAGGCTGCCATACACAGGCACCACCGGTCCTTCCCACCACCACCATCAGGTAAGGTAGGTTAAGTGTATTGCCCAAGGACGCAGCAACTGACATGAACTGCAGGAGCCTGGGTTCAGACCAGCAACCCACCAGTTACAGGGCAAACTCCTGCCAGTCAATGTCATTAACTACAGATGTAGAACAATTGTATTTGCAGTTATACATTTTATTTGGAGTTTAGTTTCATCCTTTTCTGCAAAAAAGAGACTGATAATAACGTTTAGATTTTTGGCAACAGGCTTGTTCGTTACAATCACTTTTAGTTGTGAATGGCGAACGTCACATATGCTGTTTGTCATGTGGGAGAAACCTTTACATCCTTGAACTTCAGGGTTGGAAAGTCAACAATTTACAAGATTGTGAGTGAAACCTGTGAAGCCCTTTATCAGGCATTTGCTGAGGATTACCCCAAGACGTAGATTAGGTTACTAATAAATGATGGTGGCACCCCTTCACCAGAGGGTTGCAGGTTTGTGCCCCACTCCGTCTGTCAGAGTCATCAAGTCCTTGGGCAAGACACTTCACCCTCCTAGTCTGCTGGTGAAGAATGATGGTTGACAGATGAATGATTGATGAATCACCGCTGATTGATGATAATTATGGAGAGATGCATAAATGACATAAAGCATAAAATGACATCCGACTGCCAACATGCCATCTACGTTAACGTTTTCCACGCACACCTGTCTGCAGTTGCATTGTCACATTTCTATCCTGTGTAGGTGAGAACACGGCATGAATCACAAAATCACAAATATGCAGACAGAAGAACTGTAGGTGGTTGGATGAACTGCCCACTTTGCTAAAAGTGTGTTTTTCTAATTTTCTTTAGATATTCCGTTTAAATTAAGTTTTACGGGATCCATAAGCTTCTGACATATCTGACATCCTGGAAGGACATTTCTCATGATGTAGATTCTAACAGAACAGTTTCATAGCTGAAGTCTTGTCATGGCCCAGCATGTTTTCAGCTCCAACAATCACTTTTCAACCAGGCTGGGATCCAAACCGTAATCGTATCTTTCTATAGAACAGTTTAAACACTCTGTTTTGTGACAAAATGCATTATTACCTAGAATTTTGGCTTCAAGATCACCAAAGCTTTGGTAATTCCATAGCTTGAGAGGTGAAGAAAGCTTTCAGTCATGGAGGGGATGGTATTCCAAGAAATTTCAAAATATTTCAACTGAAAATGTTTCTATTTTTATTGTCTGTATTCTTTCTCTCTCTGTCTCTCTGTGTGTGTGTGTGTGTGTGTGTGTGTGTGTGTGTGTGTGTGTGTGTGTGTGTGTGTGTGTGTGGCCAAAGCTATTTTACAATTTCTGTCCCTGGACAGGCTTTCTAAGAAACAATTGACATAAAAATACAGTTAACACCGTACAGTCTGTAACATTTACATCAACAATAACAACAGTGCATAGCAATATGAATATAAACTCTAAACGTGACCGCAGACCTGATCAGTTTTTAAAGCACACTTCAGTTTGCTTTTAAAAGTGGCTAGATGTTCTACCTGTGTTAGCTCTGTAGTCAGTGAGTTCCACAGTTTGGCGTCCTGAACAAATAAGGCCGACAGCCCAAATGTTGTTTTCCTCCTAGACACTAAGAGATTTCCATTTAAGGCTCCACGTGTGACGGAGCCTGCTCCTCTGAGCAGAACTACAAGCTGTTGTAAAACCTCAGGAGCGTGATGGTGCAAACATTTATACATCAGTTGTAAAAAAATGTTTCAAAACTTAAAAAACTTAACCCCTGCAATACTTCACAATGGTGATTTTCAGGCTAATAATTTTAAAATCTATTATAGATCATTCTTAATGGCTTAAACATAGTGACAGAGGTCTGTGACCATGAGGTTATACATGTGAGAA